>JACXGM010039787.1:0-10491 GCA_016801145.1 Umbra pygmaea
TGACAATTTCCATGATTTTCATTTGTAAATAATTGGGTGTTTGGATCAGCAATTTCATTTTCATCTATCAAATAACTCAAGGACACAGACATGTTTTGGTAGTGAAATGAGGTTCATTGGATTAACAGAAAATGTGCAATATGCATCAAAACGAAAATAGACAGGTGCATACATTTGGGTGCATCCAATCATTTAAGGTGGCCATTTGCAAATTGTTCTCTTTAACTCTCTGAAGAGTGGCAACATGGGGGCCTCAAAACAACTCTCAAATGACCTGAAAGCAAAGATTGTAAGCAGAACAATGAAACTTTCAAGGAGAGTTATGTGAAAGCTCTTCAAGTAGTCTAAAATTCAGGGTTTTAGCTTCTTATCAATCAGATCGAAGGTAACTAGTAACTAACTACATTTACTTGAGTAAATATTTCCATAAGTACTTGTACTTTTACTTGAGTACAGATTTTGGCTACTCTACCCACCTCTGCATGCATGCCCCATGAGTTACTAGTAGGGTTGCCAACCGTTCTGTATAATACGGAATCGTCCCGCATTTGACACATAAAAGTCTTGTTCCGTATTGAACTGATACGGAATGCACTTTGATCCGTATTTTTTACAATCAATTCTGTGCAAATCAATGACAGATATACATATCTTCTAATATAGGTCAGACAGACCATGAATGAACGAAGACCTGCTATAATGGCAAATTCAAGGACTATTTTTGGCTGAGGCCACCCACGCCCCCTTGGCGGGCTCTGACGTGTAATGACGTAGAGTTGGCTCATTGGTCCCACATCAGTGACGCCCGCGCCATTGGATGTGCAGTTGCCTATGAGCGAGCCAGACGTTCAATGTGCTAGCTGTGCAGCTGTAAATGCGTTTTACACATAGACAGTAGTTTTACATATAGGCTTCTGTAAATCGAGGAAAAGACATTACTATGAGATGAGAAAAACTTAATTATTATAAACTTAAAATTAAAAATATTTTTTTTTGCACTGGAAAGAACATTCTGGAAGTCTAATTCTATTGAATAAGTTTGCACAAGGCTACAGAAAACTGCAGCAACAGCCCTTTTCAGTTTAGCGTGAATATTTGTGTTGATTTTAAAGTGTTATGTATTCTGATAACACCAAAATAATTAAAATGATGTAGTGCCTTGTGCAAAAATAAACAAATTATTAGTAAAACATGCCCATGGTTTCTGTGTGAACTGATTATTTTGTAGACATCTTTTAAAAAAGGAAGTCAGAGTTGTGTTAATATATATAATTTTGTTTAAAAAAAGTTTTTAAAAGAAAAGGTGCCATTTTTTTCATTTGAGGCCCTGGCCCTCAAAATGTCTGTGCACGTCCCTGAATGTTTTTTTATTTTTTATTTAACCTTTATTTAACCAGGTGGGCACGTTGAGAACAATTTCTCATTTAAAACGGCGACCTGGCCAAGATAAAGCAAAAAGGTGCAAGTACAGACATAGTTACACATGAATACAAATACACAAGAATTACACAGATTGTAGAGTAAGGAAGAAAGATAGAAATACAGTCAAAATTGAAAGAGTTAGATGTAAGAATGTAGGCTATATGCATTAAAGTAGCAGTCACCCTGGAACTGTAGCAGCCCTGGCTACTATGCTAACATTAGTCTTTATATTACATTTGTAATATTGAAAAAAATTCAAGATCAAATGGCTTGAGGTTTTTCTATAGTGAGTGGGGAGATGTTTTGTTTTGTAGTAGCAACCATAATTAACGCTAGACAATTGTATCGGATCTGTAACAACTAGAGCCTGACCAATATATCGGCTGGACTAGACAATCTGGACCCCTCCTTCCTAAAACTGTCTGCAGTAATTATCGCTACTCACATCACCAGCCTTTTCAACCTCTCCTTTGATTTGTCAGAGATCCCCAAAGACTGGAAAGCTGCTGAAGTAATCCCTCTATTCAAAGGGCGGGACAGTTTAAACCCAAATTGCTACAGACCAATCTCCATCCTGCCCTGCCTCTCTAAAATCTTTGAAACCCTTTTTAATAAACAAATTATCCACCATTTCGAATCTCACCACAGCCTAACCGACATGCAATCTGGATTCCGAGCCGGTCGTGGGTGCACCTCAGCCACACTCAAGGTCCTAAATGACATCATAACCGCTATCGATCATAGACACTACTGTGCAGCAGTCTTCATTGACCTCGCCAAGGCTTTTGATTCTGTCAATTACATCATCCTCATTGATAGAATAAAGAACCTGGGTTTTTCCACTGACTGCCTAGCTTGGTTCGCAAATTATTTCTCAGACAGATTTCAGTGTGTCAAGTCAGAGGGCCTACTCTCCAGACCTCTGGCTGTCTCTATGGGGGTGCCTTAGGGTCCAATTCTCGGGCCGACTCTATTTTCTGTATACATCAATGATGTTGCTCTTGCTGCAGGTGACTCTATGATTCACCTGTATGCAGATGACACCATTCTTTATACATCTGGCCCGATGTTGGACTCTGTGTTAAAAAACCTTCAAGTAAGCTTTAATAACATACAACATTCCTTCTGTCTCCAACTACTTTTAAATCCTAGTAAAACGAAATGTATGCTTTTCAAACAATCACACATTGCACCTGTATGCCCACCAAATATCACCACACTTGACGGGTCCATGCTGGAATATGTAGATCACTACAAATACCTAGGTATCTGGTTAGACTCTTCACTCTCTTTCCAGACCCACATCAACCAGCTCCAATCAAAAATTAAGTCCAGAATTGGCTTCCTGTTTTGTAATAAAGCCTCATTCACCTTTCCAGCCAAACTTGCCCTTGTTAAAATGACCATCCTTCCGATACTAGACTTTGGTGATGTAATTTACAAATCTGCATCAAACTCTCTACTTCGAAAATTAGATGTTTTGTACCACAGCGCCATCCGTTTTGTCACAAATGCTCCATATAACACCCACCACTGCAGTCTCTATACACTAATTGGCTGGCCTTCACTACACACCCGGCGTCTAACACACTGGTATCATCTAATCTACAAGTGTCTCCTAGGCAAAACCCTACATTACCTAAAATCATTCATCTCCAGAGCAACACCCTATCTCAATCTGCGTTCAAGCAGGTTTATAACTCTGGTTGCCACTAAAGCCTGCATCTCCTTTGGCAGTTTCTCCTTCCAATTCTCTGCAGCTAATGATTGGAATTTCTACAAAAATCCCTGAAGCTTGAATCCATATTCCTGCTAACCACCTTCAAAGCACTACTAACTAATCTACTGTCAGACCACTGCACATGTTAATCCCACCCAACCCTCTTCTGTCGTTATGCACTTTGCACAATCTGACCAGCATAGCTGTCCCTGTATATTTTGCACACTCCACCTCCCACAGTCCCGGTCATTATGCCACTTACCATAGTGTTATTCACGCACAGCCACTTTATACCTCTTCAATTGTACCCATCTACCTCAGCCCCTACTCTTCATTTTTTTTTCTTTTTATAACTGTCTGTATTGTACAGCGCCAAGCGACTGTATTCACTAATATACCTCCTTGTATCGACATCTGTTGCACTACTTGTACAAATGCCTTATTGTTTGACCTGCTCATTGTATTATTTATTGTACCATCACTGTTTTATTCTCTGTTTTTACTATTTATTGTGCACTCCTTGTCTTGTAATAATGAGAAAATGTGCTCAACGTGCCCACGTGGTTAAATAAAGGTTAAATAAAAAAATAAAAAAATCGGCGGGCCGATATTAGGCATTTTCCAAACTATCGGTATCGGCAATTATAATGGCCAATAAATGAATATTAAAATGTTTTTTTAAACTGCCTCTGCTGAATGCAGCTATTGAGGACTGACTGATTCAGTACACTACCTCATATACTGTATATAGTTTATATTTTTGCTGTTATTTATCTGAACTTATAGAACTTAACAGAATATTTTTTTCCAGTCTTGTTCAAACTTCTATTTATGAAGCTATTAAGTCTATTAATACTGGTAACTTAGATTTTGTTGTTTTTGTTGTGTTTTTGTTTAAATGAATTTAAGTTTCATATCTTAAGTTTGTATTTTTATACATTTTATTTTTCAGAACTTTAATATATTTTGATGTTCCTCTGTTCTGTTGTGACAATAAAACAAACAAGTTTATTTTTAAACTGCATATCATATTATTTTTGTGAGGACTCATAAATAACTACAAAGAACTAATGTTAGAAAAATCGTTTATTTTTTTACTCGTTTCCGGATTTTTTTCATATATATCGGCCAATATAATGGAATGTCGGATTTTTAAATCACCAAATATTTGTATCGGTATTGGCCTTAAAACTCCTTTATCGGTCTGGCTCTATTAACAAACACATCAAGTGATACCAGAAACAACTGCGTCTTTGAGACAAAAGGTAAACCCTGCTTTCAGTTAGCTGTTGGTAAAGAAACATATTACTACCCTATTTTCCGGACTATATGTCGCAACAAAGTTTGTCGCACTCTGCAAAAAAAACATTGTTGCAAAAAAAAACATAAGTCCCTTCTGTTTATAAGTCACATATATATTTCAAGACCCTTTAGAAAAAACACTTTTCTGGTCAACAAAAGCATGGTTATATTATATATGGTCTACGAACAAGATATCTCCAAAGTAGTTAAAAATAAGTTTTCACAAGTCCCATGTAACAACATAGGATTACAATAAACCGGACTTCTACTTTTTTGGGTAAAATACAGAGTTCTGTACAACGGGTTCAGTGCTGCCACCAATGACAGTATACAAAATGGTCGAAGCGACTCCATACATTTTAACCATGGGGGTAAGCCATTGCCTGGAAGTTTAAGCTCGTATGGGGAGATTCTGAGGCTACCTTGGCATCACCTTCCTTTAGCATTCCTTAGACTCCCATTTATTTTAGGCATCACTTTGACAGTGAATAACTTTATATCTGAAGTGTTTAAAGACTCTATTTGTCCATTGACTATTTCTATAGAAACACGACAATGTATAAAAGGCTCCATTACCTTGTATCTCACGTTATGGCCCCGTAGCAGCCATTTTTTGTAAACATAGGTTTTCAATTGTGTCATAAGTAACCACGTGAATTTCTGTCGCACAGTAGAGAAATTACAGTATAGTCCAGCAGAAGCTTGCAGGCAATCGGGGGATGTAGAGGCATACAGTCAAAATGATAAAATAATTAATCAGAATAGTTACCAAATCTTGCTTATGCTCCTACGCTCATAGACAACTCCTCCTCACGCTCTTGTCTCTGCAAGAAGCTAGATTCGGAATGATTCAGATTTCTCTTGGCACAGCTACAAGATGAATTACAACTGTCAGACAGGTTGCTCACGTCATGCTCAGCATGGGCTGCGCAGCTCAGGCATCACCGGAAATGTGCTTCTAATTGACTTCACTCAGTCTCGGTTGAAACGTATGGAGTCACTTCGTCCATTTTGTACACTGTCATTGATTTCAACCGAGACTGAGTGAAGTAAATTAGAAGCACTGTTCCACTGGAACAGATGAAATACCTGAACTGGCTAGGGGTTTGTTGAGTGTCATGTTTGACTGCATGAGAAATATGGCTAAGTCAGAAGAATGGTTTAAAAAGTTAACATAAGAGACCATTGCCCTTCACAAATAGGGAACAGGATACAAAAAGATAGCAAAAGCACTGAATGTTTCAATAGACACTGTTGGAAGCATAGTTTGCTAGTTCAAAGTTAAGGGAACGGTGGTTGCACTATGTAGACAGGGCAGAAAAAATATGCGGTCAACTGCTGCAACCAGATTTCTTAATTGACAAGTTGTGAAAATTGCTCAAGTGAATGCTGCAAGCACAGTGACTGCCCCAAGTGCAATCAAAATGTCAGTTTCTCGAAAATGCAGGGCTCTAGTTTGGATTGCAAATGTATTGGTATTTTTTATATGACTTCTAAAGTTTATCCATTTTGGATACACTATGAAATCGAGTTGTCTCCAGCGCAGCATATGGGTTTAACTAACGCAGCAGCTACTGGACACACTCTTGAATTTCAATGGTGTAACCCATGGTCCACTGTTAATTATTGAAACAAGAATGGATATCTAATTGAATTGCTCTTATTGTGTAAGACGATATAACATAATTATTTATATGTTAAATGCACTTCCCTAGACACTGGTTAGCAGAGGCTGCATCATTACTTGCTCAAAGTGCGAATCAGAGCTCCTAGAATTTATGATTTATAGAGCAATGTGTGAAGTTGGAAAAATAAGTCTGGATTATTATTTGGACAATTTGTACGCCACCTCTGAGACCAGACAACGCGTGAAGAAGCGCGAGCAGGCATATCCTTCTTTTTGGCAGAGAAAAGAGTATGGAAAACATACAGCTATAGGTCATCCTTTTTTTTGTGAAAGGACGTTGTTTTTCACGCAAATAGTCGTTCACAAACGTATATCTCATGCAGGGGCGCTGTAAAGGGGGGGGTAAAGGATGACGATTCTCGGGGCCCATGACTAAGAGGGGGCCCAGAGAAGCCCTGTCTCAGCTGTGTTGGGGGCCCTGTCAAGATTATTTTCATGGGGCCCAAAATCCTTAGCAGCGCCCCTGAACTCATGCATTAGCGGGACAGATCCATATATTCTCGCGCTAGCTCGTACCTGCTTTATCTGACCGAGTGAGCGAGCTGCCTGATGAGCGACACAGTAAAATTAGTAGAAGTGATTTAGCAATCATAGACATACTCGTCATTTCCCGAGGAGCCTGTGAAAGTTGACTTTGAAAGTTGGACAGCTTCGCACTCCGGTCTGTTCTGTGACTGATTCCTACTCTCAATCATCCAATCAATCAATCATGCATTTATCTTTAATATGTAAGCCATGCAATAAATTGTGTGGAGTTTATGTATAGTAGCTACAATATATTAATTATTACCTATAAAATAAGGTCTGACCGAAATAAATTAGCCACTGGCTTTAATATTTATGCTATCTGGATATTAGGGGACTGTAGCATGTCGACATATTTTGTGGTACGGAATATCCTCAAATAGTGATTTGTTGGTACTCCTTATCAGTGACCGCGCCTCAATTTCATTACGTCCAGTTGCGCTGATTGCCATGAGTAACCTCCAACCATTGCTTACCTTGCTACAACATCCAGTGAAAATATATTATTTTTTCATACGAAAATATGGATTCATTTCTAGCGGGGTCTAAAGGGAGTGAGTGCTAAGCTGATTCTTTGGGGTGCTTTAGCCCCGTCTTGTCCACCGTCGGACACTTGTGCAAATCGAGGGTGGAGTAGCGGCATTTATGTATTCAACAGACAGGGCTCGCTTTGTAATTTAGCGTATGAACAGGCTTGAGGCTTTACCAAAATGGCTACCCTCACAAAACGTATGCAGAGCCATAAAGGAATTAGGTCTTAAATCGGTCAAACACTTTTGATAAAACGTGCAATTTGCTGTTTACCCTGATTCACCAAAGGTACAAATTATGGCTTTTTGACCCTTCCTTCTCGCTCAACCACAGACTATTTGTCTCTCCTTAAAAAGAACGGTTGTCTGTTAACCAAATTCTGCCAAAATGTGTTAATTTGTTACAAAACGTTTTCGTCATGCTGTGGTTGCCAGGCGTTGAGGATAAAGAGCCAATACGTTCTTCCATGTTATTATTGGTTATAGCTCTCTGCCATAGTGTAATTTAACACAATAAAAATCAGGAACTTGACCCATAGAACAAAGGCATTTTATACATTTCAGTAGGTACAGCTTATACGATAGAAAGATCAGTTATAATACATATAGAAATGTATCTAAACTCACCGTGTTCATCGTTGACACTTTTACTTTGGTGTATTTTACAGTAGAAATTGAACGTTTGAATCCGGAGCACCGACGTAGAGTTCCGTTTGCAAAGCACTACTGATTCGACACAATTGTACCAATCACGTGTAAGAAATGAGCCTAGGGAACCCATCCTCAATAGTGGAGTCCTAGCCTTACACAGTTTTGCCTTCACAATAATAGTGCTTGATTAAAAACAAAGGAAACATTACAAATTTCGAAAATATATCACTAAGCTCTATTCGAATGTTGTGAAATATTTACTAACAGTATTTTGGGGGGGGGGGGGGGTCCGGCATAGTGGGCTAAGTTGCTGTATTGCAGGAGGACAGTTTACTTTATGATGGTCAATGGTTCAAGCCTGACTATGGGTTCTCTGACTTTCCCTGGACCTCCTGATCCAGGCAGCGCAAATTGGCACAGTCCTGCCCTGGATTTGGGTCAGATAAATCAGATGACCAATTCTGAGTGTAAATTGTAATACCTGCATGATCGGACTAAAGGCTTTTGTGTTGGGTGAACAGTGTGAAAAATTATCTATACTGGGCGACATGTGGTTGGATGAACTATGTGTGCGCCCCTCACCATCCACAAATCTGTCCAAGGAGTTGCGGAGCTGCCGACAAGGCAGGATTAGAGAGGGAATTGGGAAGGAAAACATATATATATTTACAATGGGGCTTAATGCCAACACAGTTGCGTATGCACTCAGAAACATGCCTGATCTTACACTTATTAATAGTATATTTAAAACGGTTATAAGGATCTATCTAAATTGTCAATTTCTATTATTTACTAGCAATTATTGAATCAAACATTAGTATATTCTACAGCTCACAGACAGTATTATATTGTATTCCCTGAGTGTCATTGAGAATATAGAAACAACCATTTTCCAGTGTACATCCTTTAGTTATGCTGTAAAGTCCAAAATCCATGCCATAATAACATATACAATCCTTACTGTGGCTAGCATTGAAAGTCCTATAAAAAGGGTTGTGCACCAGCTATTGAGATACACACTTCAGAGATTTATTCCCTGAGTTTCACTGAGTAAGTAGATTTCCCCCTTTGTGGGTTGCACATCCTTAAGTTTATGCTGTATAGTCCAATATTAATGCAATATTCATAATAAAGTGAACACCATAATTCGTTGGACAGAGAGCTTTTAAAAAATGGTTCTGTACTCTAGCACTTTGTGTTTGGAAGGATATATGGAAGTGCATATATTCATACATATCAAATGAACCATTCAGAAATGACAGCAACCTTTGTATATGGCGCCCCATTTTCAGGCAGCAAAAAACATTGGACAGTTTAACATAATGTAGAATAAAATAATAACTGTTAATTTTTGTGTGCATATCCTTTGCAGGCAATGACTGCTTGAAATCGGCGATGCACAAGAATCACCAGATGCTGGGTATCTTCCCTGGTTATGCTCTGCTAGGCCATCCAACACGGAAGCCTATAGTCAGATCATGCACACGATGATTACGTTCACCACTATACTTCTACCCTATAATTTACAGGCACCTGATCTGGAGACAAGGAGTCGCTGGAGAGTGATGTGGCAGGATAGACAATCTGATTTATCTAAACCATATTCCGGGCAGCGTTATGCCAATTTGCACTGCCTCATGCAGGAGTCCCGAGGAAGGTCAGAGAGCCCATAGTCAGGCTCGAACCACTGACCATCATGACAAACTAGCCTGTAATGCAAAAAAAAAAAGAGGTGTTAAGGTTTAGATGTACAATGTATACATATTGGCCTATGCAAATTGCACTATAACACAAACACTATTCAAACTGACAACAAACTTGCTATGGATAATTGTTCACTAGGGTCTGTTCTATCCAACAATAGTCTAATTTCCTCTGGGACTACATGTGTGATAGCCAGTAGCACGATTTACTTTTAGCAAGGTTTAATTTCAGCACAATTTAACTAGAGCTCTCCATGGTGCTGAAAGGCCCATACACATGCAACCCTAAAGAAACAAACACGTAAAGGGAAACAACTTACGTAACTTAATGTTAGAATGAGATAAATACTCATTCATTTTAAAGAGAGACACACAATGAATACAGTTCAGGATACTAATCACATCGTATAATCACATAAGAAACCATACTTCCATACACACAATTATTTACACATATTTCTAATCACCATTTAGCAGGAAAACATAATTTTAAACAGAAGAAGAGTAATGAGGAGTCAATCAATAGACAACAGACTCAAGTACCATACTTAAACAGAAAGGGAGTATTATTGTAAACCAGACACACAGTAGATTAATGGGAAAACGGGCTGAGTTGGACCAAAGCAATGAAATAAAAAATAAAGTCCTGCAATCTAATGTTACCTGCTGAAATACCAGCTAGCTTTTCTAACTAACTATAGTACATAGTGTGGTCTGCCCAGGTAGTAGACTTCCTAGCAAGGCATTTGGAAGGTTAACTGCCGCTCTACCCTTTCTGACACGAACATCCACAAATGTTATTGAGTTCAGCCAGGTGCACCAGCCAATGAAACAGCCATTACTGGCTTCATGCCACAATTATGTGTTATTCCTGAGCTAACGGAAATGTGATTATCTAATGGAGGTGTGAATACCTAATGGAGGTGTGAATACCTAATGGAGGTGTGAATA
>JACXGM010039788.1:0-10505 GCA_016801145.1 Umbra pygmaea
TCACAGAAGGAAAAGCTCCAAGAAGAAGGGAAAGAAGTCCAGGAAGAGCTCCAAGAAGAAGCAAAGTGAGTCTGAATCCTCCTCTTCTGACTCCTCCTCTTCCTCCAGCTCGGACTCCACTGTCTCTTACCGCAGCTCCAGCAGTGTAAAGAGAGGCCCAGGACGCCCCGGCAACGACCAGGAAGAGGACGTTGAACAGAGACCCACCAGTAAGAAGGAGGAGAAGAAAAAGCAGAAGAGGGTTGACAGCACAGTGATGAAGTATCTCTACAAGCCTGATAGTGACTAAAGCCAATGCCTGTAGGTGACTGGAGTGAGCAGCATGGAGTTACTTTAACCAACACAGAGCCTTGCATTTTTGTCACAATTAACCCTTTTTCGAATGCATCGATTTAACAGAGTTTATGGTGTGAATGTGCTTGTGTTCCTCGTATTTTTCCAGGGGGTTCCGCCAGGGATTTTGGGCCCCATGAGAATGTATCATATTGGGCACGGGGTGCCTGGTGGGGGTTAATGTTTGTGATGCATACAGTGGTATTCACTATTGGATGTAAGACAGATACGCTTTACAAGAAATGTGGCCACCTTTTACTGTCTAAATGTAATTTTAATGGTACAAGTCTTAACTAAAAAATTCTCAACATTTATAAAAGTTAAAATAAATATAACTTAAATATACAGCTTTGGAAAAATGCTAAATCATCAGTGTCTCTGGTTTCAGTATTGATAGGTATGTGTTTGTGTAAAACAAAAATGTATTTTTATTTCAGAAAATAGTGACATCATTTCTCATTCCTGTAATTTAGCAGACACTCTTAACCATCAGATGCCTCCGAATTCCAAGTATAATATTATCATTTTGAGCATTTATTTGCAGAACAAACTGGTCAAAATAACAAAAAAGATTAATTGTTGTCAGACATCGAATAATGCAAAACAATAAGTTAATATTCCTTTTTAAACAACACAATATTAATAATGTGTTAACTTTGGAAGAGATAAAAAAATCTATATTTTGTAGCATAATAAAAGTAATTGTATAATAATAATAACAATTGGCTTTATACAATTCCTGGCATGAAAATTCAAGCAGCTCGGCTTTGTTTGATGGCTTGTGACCATCCATCTTCCTCTTGATTGCATTCCAGAGATATTCAATGGGGTTTATTTAAGAACAATTTAAGAAAGAAATCTGTGGTCTTTTTTCCAGAGGTGTACATTAATCTCTGCAATTGATTACTGTAAATAAATTGACATTATCATCTATAAAATTGTATAACACCTGAAACGATGTCAATAAACAACCATATTTCAGTCTGCATCAAAGCCATGGAGACATATGCTTGTAGGTATTGTTTTAAAATTAGCTGTCACTTAGACAGACTTCATTCAATGCTTCAAACTAGCATCCACTACAGACTATGGCTGAGTTTGTTTCGTATAATAATCATTGAATTCCTATAATTGAAAAGGATTTAATATTTTTTTCTTAATAATAAAAAAATATTCCCAAGGGCTCAACACAATGCTGCTCACCTCCTTCAGTGGGGAGTAGGGCTGGTTCAGGGGTATGGGGATGGATAATACCAACAGACATGTCATTCAACACAATGCTGCTCAGTAGGGAGTAGGGCTGGTTCAGGGGTATGGGAATGGACAGACAGGAGTGCTGAGCCCAAAGCTGCATCTGTTGCCAGGCAGGGACAACTGATTTAGTATCAATAACTTGCTAAAAGTTTACCTGCATTGATTAAAAGTAATCAAAAAGAGGAACAAAATGTAAACCCTCAGAATGTTCTGTAACTAACTAATGTTAGCCGAGCAAATGTAGCCTATTTGACTATGGACTAAGCTAACTGGTTAATTTCCACAACTCGTACACATACTACTGTACACCCAGCTTCCTTTTTGGGTTGGGGGTGGGGTTCGCAATCCGCAATACAGGCTCTGTGGATGTTTACTTTTTGCTGAAAACAAGAATAGAAACTAAGATAGGTAGATAAGTTAATAATTTAATGTTTAAATATTTTTCCCTGATGTTGTAATTGGCCCCTGTCTATCACAGGCCGTTAAAAGCATCCTAACTCCCCCCATATGGCGCCTCTGTATCTATCCTCCTAAATGTGAAATACAGTACTTCTAATTCATGGTTCTTTGTGTAGAGTAATGATGAATGTGGTGCAAGGCTCCCTGTCTCTGATCATATAAAACAAGACACGTAGTTGTCTCTGCTTGTTAATGGAGATTTCTTCTCTGAACATGGTGCGTGGTGATGGTAAGGAAGCCAACTGCATGCTGGTGTACATACTAATAGACAACTTGGTGTTCATGTTGCCTGTAGCATAGCAAATGCCCTGGTACACTGTTCATCCAACAGGACCACTTCAAATCTGCTCTCCAGGCCCGACCAGACAACTGTAGACCTAATTGAACATGAACAGAATATGCATTGCCACCATACATAAATTTTTTTAGTTATATGTAGATAATAATAATATGAATAGAGAATAATGCCAAACATTATAAAAGAAGAATAATTAAGTGTTATTTTAGAAGCATGTGGTCCCAAGAGGCAACAGCTTCCCTACCCTTGTCATATATTCACATACACTGGCTTTGTCCTTGTTTCATGATGTTGTTAAAAACCTACGTTCAACCTCTTATAGCCTGGGGGCAGGGTTATGACAGCTTAGACCCTACCCATACATTGAACCATTTCTGTTTTTACCTCGTTCAACCTCTCCATCTGGCTGCTATGAAGGCTTCCATTAAATATGACTAGAACACTGAAACTAGAATTGAAGAAAATAAATAAAAAACAGGCTGATGTTCTGACCTTGAAAACTGCTGCAGATCTTTTTTGTGTGTGCATGAAACTAGTGTTGTGGATCCTGAGGTGGTTGGGTTTGTTTGGCCCTTGGCAGGCCTGCATGAACTTTGCTCCAGTATTGATTATCACAGTGTACATTGTGCTGCGCTCCTATTAAAGCAGCTGATAGCATCGGCCTGGGCCCTGACCACTTGAGACAGCCTGAGGAATCTGTAGGCTTCATGTTTGACCTCTGCACGTATCCTACTTTTCAAACAGGGTTAAGCTCATCAGGATCGCTCCTATGTAAAACCTCCTATACTCTTCTCATCTTGTCCACTCTTATTCCCACAGCCCTCCCCTGTACCGGAGACACTTAAGTGAAGATGAAGATGCGGAAAGGCGTTCCAAAAGACACTTCAACAAGGAGGGCGGCGGTGACGGCAAGCTGGCAGAGTCAATAGCGTGACAAAGCCCCCCCCATCCTACACTAACTCCCCAGAGACACACCCATCATGCTTTACATGCTCATTGTTCCACTCCATTCTCATCTGAACATCAATGAGCGAGCAGCTAGCACCAGAGGCAAGGGTAACGGATGGTCAGAGGGCACATCCTGTAGAGCTCGCCGTGGTTCTGTCTAAATGGACTATGCTTTAGCCATTTTCGCTTGCTACTCTGTGCTTTGAACATTACGCTGTCATGGTGAGCCTGGCGACTTAATGAAACTCAATCTCGGAATCTCTCACCCCAGTGTTCATCTCAGTTTCGTTGCTTTGAAGTGAATGAAATGTATAGCTTTGCTACACTGGCATCAACAGATAGCTGTAGAGCTTATAGCCAGTGGCTTATTTAAAACATGTGCTTCAAATAAGCTAATTTAAGGTCCCATTGTCATTGCAGCGTTGTTTGAGTGCTTAAGAGATTGTAGTGTTATTAAATGGACTGTAAGCTCAGTCTGTGTTTCCGCTATGACCTGACTTCTCACTGCTAGGCACTACAACTGACGGTCCAGCAGATAGTTCTGACTACAAAATGCACTTGTCTCCTCAACATGTGTTTAAACTCTCTGCTATGTGCTTCATGTGTTTAAAAAATAATTCATAGTCAATATCTGTAACTGGAAGAAAGAAAGACACTAAACTATTTATCTTGCTTCATGACTGTTTTTTGGTCCTCAGTGACTGGGAGAAGGAGCAGCTGTGTAGGCAGGGATATGTCTTTATGCCACATGCCTTGAATGAATGTTACTAGGCAAGGCTCAGCCATGCTTTCGTCTCTTGTGTCATGTTTGGGTTATCAAAGGGAATGTATTTACTCTGCGACGATGGGAAATATAGAATCATATTCTTCTTTATCAATATAAACATGCGCTGAATATCAGAAGAAAAATAAAAAGTCAAGTTGCAAATTGCCGAAGTGCTAAAAGCCCCCTTCCCTCATGGTTAAAAACATGTATATTCCAATTTTATTTCTAATGATGGATACATCTATATTTGGCCTTACTGAGTGACAATGATAGTTTTTTTAATTAATGTGACCTTATGAATATATTAATAAATATGCAAATGATTTTGAGTAGTGTGGCTAAGGGTGTGTGCGTCTGCTAGAGTGTATGTCTATAGAAGTATGTGTCTGTGTGCATGTGTGTGGTTATGTTCTTCTGTCTGCTTCTATGTATTGGAAGTTACTACGATTTCAGCCATGTGGGACAGATTTAGTCTTTTTACAGTGGGAGCAAATCTATTGATGTTTTCCTGTTTCCAGTAATTCTATGCATTAGATATAAATGAATATGGACACAGGACACTTTGCCAGTGATTTGTTCAATAAAGTAAAATGCATTTGCATCAGAAAAGGCATTGTTCGCTTTACACACATTAATATATAAAACGTTTGAAATGATTGTATGCTTTGTCGTAGCTTCTCAAACATGTTTGTTTATTTTCATGAAATAATTAAGCGCTTGTAATAGGATTTTTTTTGCAGGGCTGTAACGGTAGAAATATTTGTAACCATATCCTGTGGTACGGGGTGGTATTCACGGTTCGCACATGTACCTGAATACATAAAGCATTAAATTATAAATAAATAAATGGCTAGCTACTATATTTTTTATGAAATTTCCAGAGCGATAGATGTGTTTATAGCTGTGGATATGCCCCCATCATTTGCCAGTTAAACTAAAAACAGATTTTTTAATAACAGTTTTCACAATTTTTTTGCACTGTACCAAAAACGTAGGGTACCGTGACCCTCATTCCTAAATACCGTACCATAGGTTATGCATACCGTTACACTCCTATTTTTTTGCATTCATTTTAATGTAAATAAATTCAGCTGTTTACAGTAAAATTGTGTATTGTCATTTCATGTTGAATTGGTAAAAGGTATTGTGGCTGGAATGTTTAGATGGAACCACAGGATCATTTGCCGAAGTGCTCAACAGACATTTCTCCTCATCTCCTCATCTCCTCAAGTGTGTCACTTGATAAGACTGTCCATCATACCCTTGGAGAGGAAATGGAAAACAAACACTACACTTAAATGAATGATAACAAAACTTGACATGGAGGTATTCAAATAGCTAATCAGACATTGCCAGCAAATATTTGACCACTACTCACTCTCAACGAAGCAAAATGTAAGACTATGGTATAGCTCGAGCAAAAAACAAACTTGAACATCAGACATTGAAAAGTGAGGCTTACACAGATGCTCAGTAACTAGCTTACCACAATTGTTGACATTTATCCAAACCACAAAGTGTTCTGTGCCTGCTTCTACAATGCTGAGATTTCCAGATTATCTGAGTGTGTCTGGGTGGCAACGTGTCTCTTTTCCCGAAAACCTTTCCACTCAGTAGCAGATTAAACTGTCCTCCGTATTTCACTACTTCAATGCTAAGGTTGTTACACAACCCAGTGGAGCATGGAGGTGGAAACCTCCAGTCAGACAGCGCTGTGTTTACTGAGCTTTTCAGTTGTTTACCATCACTGTTATTGGAGTTTCACTGCATGCTGTGGCCCCCCACTGCTCCATCACTGTCAATATGCTGCCACGTCACATTGGCCAACATTTGCTCTGATCCATGGCCTTGCGTTGACTTTGTGGAAACTCCGCTGTTCTCCCAGGAGCCTGGTTTCAGTCATCCTAAAGTCTGATTGCTCTGAAAGTTTGGGGATTAGTGCCTCACCTTGCAGGCGTTTGACATATACTATTTCATTTGTTCAGGGGACATGTCCAAATTTTGTCCTTGGATGGAGCCTCTCTCTGGAGACGTTCCCAGCAGGGTACAGGCAGGCAGAGGAGTGGACGTGTCACAGCTTAGGCCTGCTCTGTGATTAGTGCTCAGTGTTGTGTGGAGGTGCTCTTCTGTCAATAACAAGAAGATTGGAGGCACTGGGTACCCGCCTGCAGGGACCAGGTGAGGATGCTGCATTCATTTGCAATTCTGAGATGAAAAGACTTGGGCTGAGTGTGCTGCTTGTCTTTGTTTGCACATATAATTTCCACTCTAATGAACGCTGCGCAGTAGAGGGTCGCTGTCAGGGGATATCTTAGGTAGGCTCAAACAATGTTTACATTTTGCATTGGTCTTTAAGGCCTGGGGAACAATACAAACATTTCCCCTCTGTGTGTTTGGAGAGACGGGGGGGTTAGCATGAAAGTGCTGAAGTAATATCACCCATAGATTAAAAAAATATTTGATTTCCTTTTTTTTTTATCACTCAGCTTCTATCCAAGCGGACTGTAAGCCAAAAATAGAATTTATGAATTCTTTCAATTGGGAAAAGTTGTAAACTCTTGTCTTCAACACCAGAGCTCTATCTCTAACTAACAGGATGCAGGTGGCCAAAGCGGCTTTGTTGCCCCTGCCAGAGAGGAAGGGCTGTATCTGTCTGACGAGGTCCCAGGATGGTTCTCAGAGCTGCCTGCTCTCTCTTAAGGGATTGGTTAAAGTCAGGGTGAACCCGTCCTCATGGGCGTCTGTTACCGAGAAACTGCAGAGAAATCATTTGACACTTTCACAGCTCCTGAAAGCACTGTGCTCATTATGCTTCTAAACATCAATGCTTGTTTCCCTGCTGTGTTGTGACGCTTTCTGCTGTCTATTTTCGCCTCTCTTCGCCACCTCCATATTGGCAACGTTCGTGAGTATTCATATTTAGCTTTTCTTTCAACTTTGTTTTGGTATTAGCCCTTTCTAAATACACTGAACATGAAAATGCACTCGAAATGCACCACACGCTCTGCTTTCTGCCCTGTACATTTGAAATAAGGATGCGTGTGTGAATAGCGCATTTCTCCAGTGGCCATCAAGCGTGAGCGTTTGCCCACTGATTTCAGTTACGGCGCTGCAGTCAGGTCAAGAATCTGGTTAGGTCGACAAGCACACAGAGGATCTTCCCTGGTGGTTTCTGACAGGATGAACAAGCCAGATTTTGAGGTCCTGTCCTGGCATGCTAACACATGGTCTGCGGTCTTGAGGCTGGATGGACATACTGCCAAATTCTCTAAATAATGTTGGAGGCTCTTTATGATAGGACAATACAAATTCAATAATCTTGCAAAAGCTTCGGTGAACAATTCCTGAAGTCAGAAACCAATTGCATGCTCCCTCAAAACTTAACTCAAGACATCGATGCCATTATGTTTTGTGACAAAACTGCACACTTCTGTAATGTCTATTATACTGTGGAAAAGCTTTTTGATATGCCACACCTGTATATATGTAAATATACACCGATCAGCCATACAATTTTGACCACTTGCTTAATATTGTGTAGGTCCCCCTATTTGTTACCAAAACAGCAGCTCCATGCGCAAAAAACTGTGATGCACTGTGTTCTGACACCTTTCTATCAAAACCAACATTAACCTTCGCTCCCCACATGCATCAGTGAGCCATTTCCACCCATAAACCTGTTGCCGGTTCACCGCTTTTCCTTCCTTGGACCACTTTTGATAAGCACTGACCACTGCAGGCCCGGGAACACCCCACAAGAGCTGCAGTTTTGGAGAATCTCTGACCCAGTCGTCTAGCCATTACAATTTGGCCCTTGTTAAAGTCGATCAAATCCTTACACTTGCCCAATTTTCCTGTTTCTTCACTTTTTCCTCTAACTGCTTGTAACATCGGGTGCAAGGAGTAGGCGAGAGGCACTTGTGAAGGATGAAAATAATGGATTTAATTATACGGTAAAACCCTTTGAAAACAAAACAGACTTTAAAGAGTCTAAACCGGCATATAAGAAAACCCTCAACTTTCTGCACAAAACACTCATTACACAAAACAATGACCGACAATGAGAGCGCAAACCAAAGGGAGATACAGTATATACATGTGCTAATGATGGAATGACTGCTAGCTGTGGATATTTGAGACAGAGACAAGACGATCTATTGGATGATGATGTAATGGTAATTTTCTGGGAGAAACAGAAACAAAAACATGAATCTGTGATCTCACCGATCTCCTCTGCCACGGTTAGAAACCTTGACGCCCCTAGTATTGGTGGAGGAGGGATAATGGTGTGGGGTTGTTTTTCAGGATTTGGGCTAAGCCCCTTAGTTTACAGTGAAGGGTCATCTTAATGCTCCATAATACAGACATTTTAGACAGTTGGGTGCTTCCAACTTTGTGGCAACAGTTTGGGGATGGCCCTTTCCTGTTCCACCATGACTGTGCCTCTGTGCGCGAAGCAGGGTACAACAAGACAATTCAATAAGTTTGGTGTGGAGGAACTCGAGTAGCCTGCCCAGAGCTCAACCCCATTGAACACCCCATTGAATTGGAATGGTGATTGCAAGCCAGGCCTTTTCATACAACATCAGTGTCTGACTTACTGTTACCTTTCTATCAACTCGAACCAGTCTGGCCATTCTCCTCTGACTTCGCCCAGAGAACTGCCAATCACTGGCTATTTTCTCTTTTTTGGGAAAATCTCTGTAAACCCTAGAGATGGTTGTACGGTGAAAATACCAATACAGCAGCACTTTCTGAAATACTCAAACCAGCCCGTCTGGCACCAACAACTGTGCCACATTCAAAGTCACTTAAATCACCTTTCTTCCCATTTCTGATGCTTGGTTTAAACTTCAGCAGATCGTCTTGAACAGGCATAGATGCCTAAATGCATTTACTTGCTGATATGTGATTGGCTGAGTTGATATTTTCTTTAACCGGCAGTTAAACAGGTGTACCTAATGAAGTGGCCAGTGAGTGTATGTGTTTGTATTGTTATCATTCATATTATTATTGCAGTATATGCATTTTCATGTAACCAAAGTGAAGGATAATTTTTGTCCCATATTACATTTTCAAACCACAAGGTAAAGTAGGGAATGGAATACTTTCGGCACCGACGTCAGCCCTCAATCCTCTACGGGATATTGCACACTTTTTTTTCTTCTCAATTCTCCCCCTCCATTAGCGTAAGTGCACCAGCTCCATCTACCTCCAAAAAGGTGTTGTCATAGTTACCTATTGACATTGTACATTTATTATTCCTGGGTTTTCATGTAATAACTTCTCTGCTGTATTTAACCAAGAGTAGTCTAAGGACAAAATATGGCATTGAAAAGATGGAATGAACCATTACCTTTTCTATGTTTGTGATCTTAAATGCAGCAATGAATATCACTTTGTCATATCCTGCTTCCACGAAGAGCAGGAATGCTGTGAGATAAGCAGTGATAGAATTAGCAAAAATTGTGAAAATGTGCTCATAACAGATTATGCTTAGTGACCTCGCTTCCTGCACCGATGTTAGAAATAATTTATGCTAAGAGCATTAAAAGTCACAGATCTGATGGGTTTCTGAAGAATTTTACTGAACACAGAATTACTGAATTGTTTATATATTTTATCTGTCGTATATTTTAATTGACACCCAAACTCAATTTCAGCTGGCTACTTCAAAAAAGGCCAGCTCAGTGCAGAGATCCAGCTGTTCCAAAATAAATCTTGGCTGTTGGCAGCAGAATGTGTGATGTGTAAAAATAGCCATAGTGATGGTAAAGTCACCCCTGACAAATGCATCTGTCAGGAGAATGACTCAGGTACAGTATATGGTGCACTATAACGCTTGCCTCATCTGAGGTGCAATATTCTCCAGATTAGTCAGCATGGGGCACCTCTGTGGATTTGGCTCCTATACTGCTTAAAGAGAGACATGGATTTAAGCCCTGCACTGCTGGCGTAATTGCCTTTTAATGTTGCCATTGTCTGGCTCAATCAATACGAATTCATTTTCAGCTCTGTGAATGCATATCCTGGTGATGTAGTCACTGTATAATTTGCCCATCGAAGCTGATGAACTGTGGTCATTGTGTGTCTGGCTGATTAGTGATAAAAGTGTTTACAGAGAGAGCAGGTACAGTGAGGAGAACATTACTGGGCTAGCAGTTAGCTGCCTCGGCAGAAAGACTAATGGCTTCACAGCTGATGGCGTTTTAACAATGTGGTTGCTTTATGAGGGGATTGTCACCACTGGGATAAACACAGGCTGGGGAAAAATGAGTGCCAGACATGGTATTTGAAATTCACAAGTACACAGTACGTTTTATGAACAATATACATTATATTCATTATTATTCAATATTTCCACACACATCCCCACACTGATTGGTTGTCCACTTATTGTTGAATACGCTTATCTGACTGTTGTACATTACAAATTACGGACAATCA
>JACXGM010039789.1:0-10491 GCA_016801145.1 Umbra pygmaea
AAACGACGAGCACAACACGCTGCTGACAGTTTCAGACGATGTGATCTCTTGCTGGTATTGCGCAATAATATCCCCGCACAGACGCGGTCTGCAGTACCCAAACATAACGACAATAACAGCCATGCTTTTTCAGAACGGCAATTGTTATTTTAGCATTTGTCTCTGACTATGTTCGTACATGATCTTAAATTTGACATAAGTCAGCACTTAACTTTAATAATAGTGGCAAACAAATGAGATTAGGTAGATAGAAATGTTGAGTTTTTTAGAAGAAAAAGGTGACTTAAAAAAAATCTAAAACCAAGCAGTGTGTATTTTCTTGGCCTCCCCTTTCGACTGCAACATTCAAATTACTAGACAAAAAATTATATTTCGAGAAAAGTGGATTTTGAGGGGTATAGCTCCATAGACCTCCATTCATTCTGCACTCACGTGTGACTGCCCTCTTATGGAACTAGAGTGGGACTGCAACCAGTTCAGAAGCCGGAAGTTTTCGGAGAGTGGCACTTCTTTCCTTATTAGACATTCTTTGGCTATATCCACCGTTTTGTTTTGCACTGTTGTTGTTTTTGCGCAATACCTTTTGAAAAGCTGTCTGGAATGTGTCTGGGGAGTAGATTGCACTGTGAGCATTAATTTGACTTTATTATGTTGTTCTATGCTATATTGCACTTGTTTTTATAGCTTGTTATCATATTTTTCAAGTGTTTTAATAAATGTTTCAAGTTCAAATAGTTGCAATCTTAGAAAATCATTTTTACCGTGTTATCGAAAATTGGCATCGAGAATCGTGTAATTTTACTGGTATTGGCACCAACTACTGAATTTTTTGTATCGTGACACCCCTAATTTATAGCCATAACATTAAACAAATGCTGTTATATATAACCAAATTATTTAGCTTTATATTATAACTCATTATATTAATCAGAAATGTTAGATAATTAAAGGCTAATATATTGGCTAATTCTGTGCTGGTATATAGTTAGATATTTTTTCCCTGACAATAGAAAATGACAAGATTTGTAGAGCTGTAACCATTGAACTACTTGCGTGTTAATGCAGGATTCTACATCAAACAGCAATCTTGAATAAATTAAAGGAGGCTGTGTAGTTTGTCCATACAGTTTTTCACAGTGCCATTCTTGGGAGTTGGATGCAATTCATACAGTAATCACTTACAAACAGGCTTCATTTAAATTAAAGGACCATTTGAGAGTAAATACAATTATTTAGTATAGTATTTAAAACATTACCCTACAGTGATTTATGTCATACTTTTGATTACCAATATGACTCCCTAACCACTGAGCCATTTATGCCACATCTGAGATACCAAGTTACAACAACAACAACACTATACACTCAACTAAAGTATTATTAGGAACACCCGTTCAATTTCTCCTTAATGCAATGATCTACTCAACCAATCACATGGCAGTTGCTTCAATGGATTTAGGGGTGTGGTCCTGGTCAAGACAATCTCTTGAACTCCAAGTTGAATGTCAAAATGGGAAAGGTGATTTAAGCAATTTTGAGCATGGCATGGTTGTTGGTGCCAGATGGGCCGGTCTGAGTATTTCACAATCTGCTCAGTTACTGGGGTTTCCACGCACAACCATTTTTAGGGTTTAAAAAGAATGGTGTGAAAAGGGAAAAACATCCAGTATGTGGCAGTCCTGTGGGAGAAAATGCCTTGTTGAGGCTAGAGGTCTGAGGAGAATGGGCCGACTGCTTCTAGCTGATAGAAGTGCAACGTTGACTGAAATAACCTCTCGTTACAACCGAGGTATGCAGCAAATCATTTGTAAAGCCACAACACGCACAACCTTGAGGCGGATGGGCTACAACAGCAGAAGACCCCACCGGGTACCACTCATCTCCACTACAAATAGGAAAAAGAGGCTACAATTTGCAAGTGCACACCAAAATTGGACAGTTGAAGACTGTAAAAATGTTGCCTGGTCTGATGAGTCTCGATTTCTGTTGAGACATTCAGATGGTAGAGTCAGAATTTGGTGTAAACAGAATGAGAACATGGATCCATCATGCCTTGTTACCACTGTGCAGGCTGGTGGTGGAGGTGTAATGGTGTGGGGGATGTTTTCTTGGCACACGTTAGGCCCCTTAGTGCCAATTGGGCATCGTTTAAATGCCACGGCCTACCTGAGCATTGTTTCTGACCATGTCCATCCCTTTATGGCCACCATTTACCCATCCTCTGACGGCTACTTCCAGCAGGATAATGCACCATGTCACAAAGCTCGAATCATTTCAAATAGCTTTTTTTCACTATACTAAAATGGCCCCCACAGTCACCAGATCTCAACCCAATAGAGCATCTTTGGGATGTGGTGGAACGGGAGCTTCGTGCCCTGGATATGCATCCCACAAATCTCCATCAACTGCAAGATGCTATCCTATCAATATGGGCAAACATCTCTAAAGAATGCTTTCAGCACCTTGTTGAATCAATGCCACATAGAATTAAGGCAGTTCTGAAGGCAAAAGGGGGTCAAAAACAGTATTAGTATGGTGTTCCTAATTATCCTTTAGGTGAGTGTATATGGTATTATAGCAAGTGCTCCACAACAACACTATAGAGACGTACCCAAAAGAATGGCCTTATGGCAAAAAACTATGTATTTGTCTTTCTCACATAGACACACACACACACACACCATTTGACAATATTTATATGTACACATTAGCACATACCATATGCAAGAATGATGGAATGGCTACATCAGTGGTTCATGGATGGTTCAATAGACAGCACTTGTCCTGTAGTACACCAATTTAGCCTAGCCTGTCCCGTCGTAAATGTTAACTTTTTACCAAACATTGATAGTGTTACGCTACTTCCAATGTGCATTACTGTTTTCTAATTGTTTGGGATACCCAGCAGCATAGCACCCTGTAATCCACTTCTGGTTTGCTTTAAAAGCTAAACAGCATTGGGCCTAGTTACAGTATACCCTGGATGGGACACCAATGCTGCTGGAAGTGGTTTTGGAGGGCCTGTAGGGGGCACTCTTCCCTCTGGTCTAAAGATCATTCCCAATGCCCCATGGTAGTGATGGGGACATCTGCCCTGAAATACGGGAGACCTGGGATGTCTTGAGAGAGACTCTGTTATGATGGTACATGTGGCCTTTTTTACACTAAACAAAATAGAACAGTGTAGGCTACCATATTATTTCTAACTGGGAATACCGTAGTCATTTAAAAAACATTTTATGATTTAAAATGTCCATTACAACCCTCTATCAGGCATATATCAGTAGAAACACAAACTTTGTAATAAAAAAAATGCATTTCTGTGCATCTACAGTACAGTAACAAAATAATTTAAGCCAGTTGGTGATTTCCGACCTGTATTTCCTATGGAATAACTTATATGCCGACTTTGTTATAATCAGGGAAAACCAGAGATTTTTATCAAGTACTTTTTACCTCTGATATCTGAACTGCATGTTTCAGATCTCCCCAAAGTGGGTCAATGATATTGAGGTCAGAAGATTGTGATGACCATCCCAGAAACTTTACTTTTTCTGCTTTAGCCACTGAGGGGCAGAGGTGGTAATTTACCTGAGTAAAAAGTACTCTTGATTTCACAAGTTTTGGGAAGTCCCTACTTAAGACCAAAATGATCAGGTAAAGAGTTAACATTTTAATAGTGACGTATGAAAAAAAATGAAAGAGTAAAGAAAATATCAATCATGGCTTTGTGAACTCCCTTTTCCTGAACATTTTGGTCTTAAGTAGGGACTTCACAAAACTGTTGAACTCCGAGTACTTTAGAAAAGTACTTTTACTCAAGAAAATGACCACCTCTGCTGACTTGTGTTTTCGATAATTGTCATGTTGAAAAGTACAAGTGTGTCCCATGCGCAGCTTCCGGGCTGATTAATGTAAACGATCTTCCAATATTTGTGATAAAATGCTGCTTTCATCTTGCCATTAATTTTGACTTAATTCCCTGTGCTGCTCAGGCTCACACATTCCCACAACATCAGAGATCCATCTCCATGCTTCACAGTTTTAAGCAAGGTGTTTTTTACCACAAAGGTTTGACCTTCCTGAGTCAAGGGTCATCCACTGGGGGAAGCTACTGTAGTTGGTGCTCCTTTCTGGAGTCTGCTTATATCAGCTGTACAGACCCTGGAGTACATTTTTAAAACTATGTATTGCATTTTGGTTTATGACAAAATTTGATTTATTTTACAGATTTTTGTTTTCTACTTTTCTTAGGCTTTAGTGGCTGCTGAAATTCTTACAATACTGCATTTTTACACAGTTGTTTTATTAGAAGACTCTACCTCACTAACTGAATACATACAGTACTGTATGTCTCACGGAGATAAACAGGAAAGGGCTCAATTATTACTATTGTGTTATTAGAATTGTTAAAAACAATGAAATTATTTTTGAAATTTTCTGTATTTTAGCCAAGTTACTATAAAATGAATAAATCTGGTTTTATTATTTTGTAGGGATATACAGTGTAATTAGGTAGAATGACAATACAATAGTTTATAATTTGGACAGAATTGCCACATACTTTATTTTGATAAATAAATGCTTATGTTAACTATTATTGCACTCTATTGGATTAGATTTATTTTAAGAATATACATCTCATTCAGAAGAAGATCTTGATGAGTTTCAAGTTTAAGTTTTATTTTTCACATACACAGAAATCCTCAGATGTTCTAGCATGTACAGTGAAACTCATGGCTCCAACAATGCAGTGATGTACATTTAACAGTTAAACTGTTTGCATCAAGGTGCAATAGAATGGCCATAGTTGCCAGGGCAGTGTACCATAATTGCCAGAGGGAGCGTAGTTGAATGAAGGATAGAGACCTCAGTACCCTAAAAGTATGCAGTGCTCTGCAAAATATTACTGGACCTCTTAGTAAGGATTAGTTAAAAGGCTTGATCTTACAGTAAAAACATGAGATCTCACTAGTCTTTCATTCAGGTAAAATTATCAAATTGATATTCTTGAGGTCATATGGCATTATTATTCGCTTACCTGCATTTGATACTCTGTGTATTCTCCACTTCCCAAAATAACAACATTGAGTCTTGTTTGTTGAGCTGGAAAAACACAAACATTAGCTATTTGCATACTTGACATTAGGGTGCTTTTTACATCAAACACACCTCTTGTGTTTGTGACCTTATGAAAGTTCTCAGGGATGTGATGTGTTCAGATTTTATAACTTGTCAATGTGACATATTAACGTGAATCATGCAGATCCTTCCAAAAACATAATTTGGGGTGGGGAGGGGGCTACCGTTTCTTTCCTTTCCAGGTATCCACGAGTATGTTTGTTTGAGTTCAGTGTGTACACAAGTTGTGTCTATGCATCAGTGGTACACATGTTGTGTCTATGCATCAGTGGTACACATGTTGTGTCTATGCATCAGTGGTACACATGTTGTGTCTATGCATCAGTGGTACACATGTTGTGTCTATGCATCAGTGGTACACATGTTGTGTCTATGCATCAGTGGTACACATGTTGTGTCTATGCATCAGTGGTACACATGTTGCTCGTCTAAAGTGTCCATTGAGGGGAGGTGCTGTACCGTGTTACAACGAAAGAAATTAAATTAAATGTTGGTGTGAGTTTTTAAAAGAAAGAAAGAAATACAATTAGTGGCCACCAGTTTGATCAGGTGAGCCCGTCCTCCCCAACTAAGATCCACCGACCGTGGCTGCTGTAGGTACCACAGCGTATTTCTCTATCATTAAAACAACTAAATTCTGAAGTTAAATTTAATATTTGTAGTACTGTGACAATTGAACAACTTTCATAATAAATAAATATTCCATCTAAACTGCCCTTTTTACTTTAAGATTACATTTAGTGCTTGACATTCTATGCAGTCTAAAATCTAAATTCAACTTACACCAATGATGTTACAAGTCGCCCCGTTGGCTTAGGGCTTGCGAGTTACTCTATCAAGCGGAAGATCAGGTTTCGATTAAAAAATTAAAATTAATTTATCAGACACGTTGCATTACAGCTTTTATTTTATACTTGTCTACACAGTTAAAGCGGCACTGTAACTTTCCATTCATTTGTCCTTTCGGTCAGAATTGTAAGTATATTATTGTAGAATAGTATTTTATATGTTTTTACTGAACACAGGACTAATACAGGGACAATATAACAAATTTTTGAAAATACACTTGCAAGGAGGCAAGGACACATTCAGACTAGGTTAAGGACCCGAAGGCCATTTATTGCTCGGCTCCAACCTCTAAATTAAATGTTCAACTTAAGCAGCTGCTGACATGATCTGCATAACTTTTGTTGGTCGCTTTGGTCTCAACTCCCTTCGTACTCTTAGGAGAATTCCTCTTTGTCTGTAGAGAGGATCGAACAAAGACAGAGCATAACCACTATCAAGAGTCACAGACCAACATTTCCCCTTTTACCTTTTCCCTCATCAGGCTATTGGGAACAGGTGTGCTGTGGCGGGTCCCTCTTCCTGTATGTCTTAGAGTATTCTCTCTCTGCCCGGGGCAGAGCGCAGCCTTCTCTGGTGGCCCTGTCCATGGTGCTGACCAGGTCATTCTCCCGTTACGGCGCTGATTACCCCTTTCCATCACAACACATTATTATTTTATCCCTAATATGCAATTCATGGATAGATATTGTGAAATGTCAATTTTGCTATTCTACTATTTTCTATACTATTATACTATTATTTAAGTTGATGTTTTAAACCACTGCAACCAGTATGTTAGTTTCTAAAGTTTACTAGTGCTAAAATATAATTTTGATGATCTTCTATTACTATTAAATATTCTTTCTTGACTAATGTGTTGTCCCTTTTCATCTACTCACTGTTCATTGTGCTTTGGCTTTTCAAGGAATTTGACAAACATTTTACGAGGAACATGGGCTTTGGGGTAAATTTAGCCTATTTGACAGTCATGCTCCATGACAAAATTGCTTAATTAGCTATAAACAAATCCATAAGCATTATTTTGTTGTGCATTATTTAACACGCTGTAGAGATATTGAAAACTAGAAATGATTATTTAGTTCCATCAAGCGCTTTTGAATTGGAACCGGTATCGTTCATTTCTATGACAGTTGTGTTGCGTTCAGTCCAAGATGGCGGATATGCTGCTCAGGTATGGGTTCGTTTGTTGCAATGGAACGTTCTATTGAGTTTCGCCTCTTGTTACTTCTATTCTCTTTGATTGGATGCCTGTCTATGAAGTTCAAGGCTTAATGAGCTCACCAAACCAATTGTGTGTTCCAATTAATCAGTGCTAGGTAGTTACATGTATTCAAATCAACAAAATCAACAAAAAAGTGTGCCCAAATTTATGCACCTGTGTAATTTAGTTTTGATGGATATTGCACATTTTCTGTTAATCCAATGACCCTCATTTCACTACCAAAATATTACTGTGTCCTTCAGTTACTTGATAGATGAAAATGAAATTGCTGATCCAAATACCCAATTATTTATAAATGAAAATCATGGAAATCGTCAGGGGTGCCTAATGTTGCATACGACTGTAGTTTTTTCCATGAATAATTTCTTTATCAAATGATACATTTAGCTTACTTGTTGTCACATGACAGAAGTGCAGTGTCTACTGCAGTTGTTGATGGTGCCCAGTAGTCTAGGCTTAGATTTCATGTGTCAAAAAGGCATGTAACAAAATGTGACATGAAATATTTGGCAAAATGGGAGCCACCAGAAACAAGGTGAGTTGTACAAAACCTTTCTTTTTAGTAAACTCTGAGTACACAAACAATGTTCTCAATGCTCGAGTTCATGTGTACAGACCCTGGTGATACTGGTGATACCGAGCACAGTTTCATGTTGTGTCGAGCCTTCTTAGTGTTTTAAAAATACCAACTTTTATGCCATCATAGTAGTGCCGTTATTCCTCCCGTTCAAATGGCGATTTGACCGAAACCAAATATAAGGAAAATTTTATGTAGCGTTTCCGTCCTAATTATGGTTTTAAATGAAAGTTTTACTTAAAAAAAAAAACCTTAGGTTGCATTTTGGTGAGAGTTACACTTTAAATGTGGAGGAAATATCGGTTTGGAGAACCGGGCCTTTTTCTGTTGTACCATTTACAGCCATTTGTGATCTAAATACATACCACTAGATTGTTGGGACTTTGTTAGAAATATTTCCAAAATTTGAAGCCCTTGGGCGCAGGACCAGGTTGATCTTCATGTTCAGGCATTGGTACCAGTATAATAATATGGCAAGTTGACGGCACCTTTGGCTCATCAACGTATTTATGTAATCGATGAAGTCGATTGCGTCACTGCATCATCCCAGCTCTTTATCAATGGCTGCAACCAGATTTTTGAGATGGCAGGTTGTGAAAAACCCTTGAGTGACTACAAAAGACCTGCAGCAAGACTTGGTGGAAACAGTTACACATTTTTCAGTGAGCACAATAAGGCGCATATTAAACGCAGAAGAGTTCCATGCCAGAACTCCCAAGGCATACACCATTACTGACCCAAAAGCACAAGAAAAGTCTGCTCAAATATGCTCAAAATCATATAAAGGTGCCACAGAGGTTTTGAGATTCTGTTATGTGGAGTGATGAAACAACTGGAACTATGTCTGAAGGAAATAGAATGAAGTGTACGCTGAAAAGAACACTCTTCCCACATTCAAGCAAGGTGGTGGCTCAGTGATGCTCCGAGGCTGCTTTTCATCCTCTGGCATAGGAATCCTGCAGTGTGTGAAAGACATGATGGCTTTGTTGAAATATCAGGACATCCTAGGAGAAATATTGCACTTTCTGTAAGGAAGCTGAAGCTTAGGCATTATTGGACCTTCCAACAGGACAATGATACCAAGACTACCTCAAATTCCACCAGGGCTTGGTTGCAGAAGTCCTGGAAGATTCTACAGTGGCCATCACAGTCAGCTGAATTGAATCCAATAGAAAATCTCTGGTGCGATTTGAAGTAGGTGGTTACATCTAGGGCTGCAGCCATGAATTATTTTTGTAATTGATTAATCTAGCACTTGATCGATTAATCGATTAATCAGAATTTTTTTGGGGTGTGTTTTTATACAACCAAAAAAAATAATGCATAACGAAAATTATGTGGCTGTAAAATTATCAAGCATTTGGCTTTTATTTCTCAAAAGAAAACAGGTATTTATTCCAACTCCAACATTTGGCTCCAAAACTAAGCCTATTTATTGCAATTTTTACCCATTTAGTGTTTATAAGTGCCAGTGCCAACAATTACACACAGTGTAGCTTTGAAAAGGGGAATCTTTTATTGCAAATATGCATTTTGTTAAATAGAAAATGAACAGCATTTTGTTTTTCACTTAGGCTAGTTGAAGTATATTAGCACGTTTTGTTGTATTATTTTTGTTAATTAAAAATGTTCTATGCTCAATTACTTTGGTACCCGATTATAATATCTTCCCCAAAAGTACGAGTGGATTTGGAGAAGCGGATTGGGGAGCTTCATTTTTTTGTATTTGGCAGACGTGACATACAAACAAGGTCTCGCAAAGACTGCAATACAATATTTGTTCCTCCATCTCATCCCAGTGTATACAGAGAATGCATTCTGAAATTATTGTTGTGTGGTTAATTAAAAGTTTAAGCATATGTGATGCTGTAGTCGGGAGTACAAGGATACAATTAATGTGCACTTATGAAGTTGAAGCATTAATAATTAATGTATTTCCTTTTCTCCCGTTGCAATAGTCTGGGTTAAGAATGGAGAAATGCTTAATAAATGCCTATAGAGGATTTATAGAATAGACGTGGTTGAATATTTCCTAACTAACTCTCTGACCTCATAATGATCATTTATCCGTGTGTAAACAGCTACGGACTGAAATACCACAGCGACCCGGGAAACTAGAGCGTTGCCCGCAAGTCAGACAAAGGAGTAGGCTACTTGAACTGTGTGCGTGATACACGCTGAAACATAGGAGCAGACCGCAACAAGATAACTTACATGAATTACTATCCCATTAATCCTCCACCGGAGAATGTTCTGGAAAATGATTTAGAATGTCTATGACAGAACTTAGTAAATGAATAATATTTAATTCCAAATAAAGCGCATCAAAGTACAACTCTTTAACCGGACACAGAATTACACAATTACACCAAGAAATTACATGTCGCTTACACTTCTAAATATGATCTAAGATCTAAGCATGTCTTATGCGGTACAGTCTATCTAATACAACATTTTATCCAACACATTTGCTATGGCACACTCGGACGTGTCGCCAGGAGGGTCGTTAAAGAAATCTCATCCGTTTAACCTTAAACAAAGACTTATATTTCCCTTCGAGAGGGACAGCCCACAAAACTCCCGCTGCATACGAAAATAGTGCTCAATTCACTGGCTGGGATAGGAGGAAAGAAATAGTACATTAACACTTAGATTACACATCACCATGGCGCCTCGGCGCATCCGGGAACAAAAGGACTGG
>JACXGM010039790.1:0-10446 GCA_016801145.1 Umbra pygmaea
ACATTTATGAACACAACTTTCCCCAGTGGACAATGAAGACATCTATCTAATCTAATGTATGTCTGCTCCGCCAGACGGACGCATTGACAAGGATATATTTTAAACATGATTTTGTTTACCGTATTTATGAGGATGAATTACATAACATGCCAATATAAATACAGAACATGTTTGAGTGTTCTTTTTGCAAATATGTCTTCGTTTGCATTTAAGTTGGCTACAATCTTGTTTTATTTCATTTGTATTCCAACACAGGCTGTTGATTGTAAGAATGGCTTTGTGAAATGTTCATATTATAAATGAGAGGCAGTATTTCGATTTCATTTAGCTACACAACGGTCTGCAGTTTCAGACAGCTTCACGTGTTTCACCCATCTGCCGGCGGTGTCGCCATTTCTCATTTCACCCGTTTTTGTGCGTATGTATGGGTCAGAGTTTCCGTGAAGGACCGCACATTTTCCCGTGAAGTTAGCTTTTTATAAATCCCAATTATTGCGTAGAGAGTGCCGTACGCCTTCTTTTGTGCGTACACAATGTTTATAAATGAGGCCCCTGGTCAGGAAGTGATCATAACAGTTCCATAATAGTTCATAATTGTCAATCATTCAATCTGGGTGGAATGGTTGGTGAAGGGAGTAGATAGGTGCTCTAGGCTTGTGTTTGCCCTCGTTTCTGACTTTCACTTGTTTCTTTTGTGTTTGTGTTCTCTCTACAGGTGATAACACTAGAGGGCTGGGTGGAGATCATGTACTACGTGATGAACGCTCACTCCTTCCTCAACTTCATCTACTTCATTTTGCTCATAATTGTGAGTACACACACCTCATATGTCAATGTGAGTACACACACCTACATCATTGTAAGTACATACACACCTCCTACTTTATTGTGAGTACAGACACCTTCTACGACCTTGTACACACACACACATCATACGCCATTGTGAGTACATACACCTATGTCATTGAGAGTTCACACACACCACCCTATGTCATTGAGAGTTCACACACACCACACTTATGTCATTGAGAGTTCACACACACCACCCTATGTCATTTTTAGTACACACACATCCTATATGGTTGTGAGTACACACACCTACTTGATTGTGAGTACAGACACCATTGTTTGTACGTAAACTATGTAAAGCTACACCACATACAAACACACAAATTATTAAACACAGTTGTTTTTCTGTCTATGTAGAAAATATGTTTTCCCAATTGCCTTAACCTAGGCCTAAACCTTACCCTTCATACTAATCAAATTACCTTTTACTTATGAATACAATTTTTAAACTTAGTCCTAATGCCAAACCCGAAACCTAACCTGCCTTATCCTAAATGTAACCAGCAATTCCATTACAATGCCATAATATTTTTCCCCAAACCTAACCCCTCAGCAGTAAATACCATTTGTCCTGGTTGGGACCTCCCACAGACATGTTTGGCTCTGTCTTTTTGTGGTCTTCATTTCCCCAAATATACACATTTACAATTCACTTGGATCACACCTCACTGCACAGACTTAACACTCACCCCTGTCTAAAGCTTTCATATTAATATTTGATAATATCTCTCTCTCTTTTTGAACATTGTGGTAACCCTTTACTTTCCTCTAAATCTTTAGCTCAGAGAATTGACATGAAAACTAAATATTGATTCTGCAGCCTCACAACCTCTGGCTCAGATCAATAGCAGCCACTGAATAAACAGAGACTGAATGTGAAAGAAAGCCAGAGAAGTAGGGATACAGAGAGAAGAAGTCAGGAGAAAAAGAGAGGAGAGGCAGGGAAGGAGAGAGCAGTAAAGAAATGGAGAGGGAAGGAGAGTGACAGAGGTGGAACAACAGAACGGGAGGGAGAACTAATGAGAGAGAGAAAGAAAACAGTATCAAGATACAGGGTGAGAGGAAACATAAAGATAAAAGCACTGGTGGCAGGGTTACGAGACAAGAACCAGGAGAGAACTACAGAAATGTGAGCCTGTGTTAACGCCACGTCCAGAGGGGTGAATCTCTCATGAAAGGAGAAACAAAGAGGAGAAAATTGGTCATGTACTCCTGGGTACAGTACTGATTCTCTCAGTACTGAGTCTCATCCCCGGAGCCCTCTCTCTCCCTCTCCCCCTATCCCACTTCCTCTATCCCCTTTCCTCTCACTTTATTGATCTCACTCTCAGCGCCCTGTGGACGTCTCTGTCATGTGTATTTAGGGTTTGAATATTAAAGGTAATCTTTCTCATGTTTATACAGATGGAAACAGCTGTTTGTGTGTCTACGACTGCGGCGGTCGTGTGCTTATATGTTAGCTTATACAGTCACCCTTCATTCTGTCACCGTCCATAGGCAATAGAAAATTCCAAAATCGTGAAGCCCAACCGCTTTTGGTACACAAAATATACATTTTTCATAATAAAAGTCACACAAATTCACACAAATTATCATTATTAAAAATATATATATATTTCACTAGGCCAGGTTGCTGTTTCAAATGACAAACTTTTCTCAACTTGACCACCTTGTTAAATAAAATTGAATTATATATTTTTTTATTAAGCAATCAACTTTAGTTATATTTGAGTATGCATGGCCTCCATTTCAGAAAATCCTAAATCTATCAAAACTGTCTCATTGGTGTGTCCATTACTAGTGTCAAATGTTTATACTGTAATTATAATTATTCAACCATAATATTTGATTTGGAATAGGATGATATACATGTACCCAAAAACAATTAAATAAAAATGCTTGAAAATATGAAGGCTCACAGAAGGAAAGCCTTCAGGCTACATCTCTGACTTGAAATCATTGTTAATGACGGCTGTGGGCCCAGAACAGAGGAAAGATAGGGAGTTTTTCTCTGATCTCAAAAATGTGTCAGGAAGCACTAAATTGGGGCGGACGTCTTGAAATATATTTCTTCTTACTTCAGTTTTCACTTTTACCATTACCATCACGTCTATCCACTAAAACACACACCTCCCCTTGGTCCAAGTCTTTAAAGCATGTATGAACCTGGTGTTTGAGCTGAAGCTCTTTGTACTTGCCTACGGAGCAACCAGTGGTGCTCCACTTCCCTACCTTCAGGCAATGCTCAAACCTTACATCCTTACACAGGCTGTTTGCTCTGCCACCTCTGGGCTCCTGGCCGTCCTATGCCTTCCGAGCAGTTAAAACTATTCTCCATCCTGGCTCCTCAATTGTGGAACCAGCTTCCACTGGAGGCTAAAACAGCAGCCTCTACCCATCTTCAGGAAATATCTGAAAACCTTCCTCTTCAATTAGTACTTAAATTGAATTCCACCATTTCTGTTGTTTTCAAGTGTTTTGTGTTTATATGTATGATACTTTACTAGCACATATATTGAATGCTCTTACTACTGAGTTGTGGTTGTTTCACCTAGTTGTTTCTCTGGATAAAGTGTGTCTGCTAAATGACTAAAATGTAAATGAACAAACTCATGTCTTGTAGATGTCAGCCAGTCTGTTTTTTATTTTATTTTGTGGTAAAAATCAAACATGATGTGGCTTTTAAATGAATTGTTGAGGAGTGTTTTCTGCATACCCTTTAACAGACCAAGCGGTCCTCCAGAAGTCCTGGTCTAAATGTTGTGTTCTCATGGTTGTCCCACCACTAACTCTGTGTTGGCTTCTTGTTGGCCAACAGATCGGCTCTTTCTTCATGATCAACCTGTGTTTAGTGGTGGTGGCCTCCCAGTTCAGTGAAACCAAGCAGCGAGAACACCAGCTGATGGAGGAGCAGAGAGCACAGGCCCACTCCTGCTCCACATTGGATGGCATGACAGAGCCTTCGGCCAGCTGCTACGAGTCTGTCTTCCAGCTGATCTGCCATGTCCTCCGCAAAGCCTACAGGTACGGAGAAACTCTGATGCCACATAAATATCTACACTATATATCTAGTAAATATCTGAAAAACCATTCAACTCACTTGTAAATTTACAAAAAGTAAATATTTAACTTGGTTTCAACAGTTTTTCCCGATTGCTAAAACACTAAAAGTGACCGCCCAGACCAAAGCACCAAACGAATAAACCCATTGTTGGCATCATAAACAATTCTGCAACACATGGTGCAAAAATCTACACACATGTTGCGTGTTTAACATGTTGCATGTTACACACGTTGGCCAATGATGAAACACTGTGCAGTCAGCACGTCCATTCCATAATCAAAACACACATGACATTGGCAACACCCCTGCACACACAGTAAAACACTTAACCGGTTATTGAACACCAATCAGTCATTTCTGTAGCACTATACGTAGAACTCAGGTATGAGCACCTGTCCTGAGACAATCGCGAATATGGAGGCCGATGGACCAAGGAGAAGGAGAAGATGAGGAAGAGACAGGGGAAGAGGAAGGAGAGGAGAACGAGGAAGAGACTCTGGCGAAAACCAGACATCGGGGCTGAAACATCATCGGCCAAAGGGCCATCGTGAATGTCGCCAGGGCAGCGCGGTGGCAACATCACCATGTGTGCCACCATTAACCATCAGGGGGTCCTCCATCACCATGCCACCCTGGGTCCATACAACACAGCACACACACTGACATTTCTGGATGAACTACATGCAGCGGTCACACAGGACGGACCAGGGCAGCCCATGTTTGTTGTCATCTGGGATAATGTCAGTTTCCACTGGGCTGCTCTGGTCCAGGACTGGTTCGCCAACCACGACAATTTCATGGTGCTGTACCTGCCCCCTTATTCCCCATTCCTCCACCCGATTGAGGAATTCTTTTCGGCATGGCGGTGGAAGGTCTATGACCACCTGAGGCTTGGTTGTGTGAATAAAAACGGTTTACAAACTGCAAACGATAGCAGTGTCTTGAATACAGTTGACCAGTGTGTTGTGTCTACTTTGTCTGTTTATTGTGCATGTGCATTTGTGTTTCCTATCGATTTGAAGAAGGCCTTTTGAAGTCAGATGTTAAGTTTTGAATACAAAATGTATTTTTCTTTCTTCCTTACTCTACCCATTATGTAATTCTTGTGTATTTGTATTCATGTGTAACTCTGTCTGTACTTGCACCTTTTTGCTTTTGGTTTATCTTGGCCAGGTCGCCGTTTTAAATGAGAAATTGTTCTCAACTTGCCCACCTGGTTAAATAAAGGTTAAATAAAAAATATGTTCCAAAAACCGTTCCTACCGTGAAACACAGAGGAGGCTCAGTGATGTTTTGGGGTTCCTTTGCTGCCTCTGGTACTGCATGTCTTTCATCTGTACAGGGTACAATGAAATCAGAAGTGTATCAATTCATGATGAATGAAACATACTGCCCAGTGTCAGAACGCTGTGTCTCAGTCACATGTCATGGGACCTCCTACAAGAAAAAGACACATATAATTGATAAGAAGAAAACATTAGACCATTTCAAAGTGGCCTGATCTGAATCCTTTCGAACATCTGTTGAAGGAGCTGAAACTCGCAGTGAAGAAATGGCACCCATCCCATGTGAGAGAACTAGAGCATTTTGATCCAGAAAAGTGGGCCAAACTATTGATCCAGAAAAATGGGCCAAACTACCTGTCACGAAAATGTAGACATCCCGTTCAGAGCTACAGACCGTGGCATTTCTATTTGTTTTACTTTTTTAAAGTAAGTAAGTTACATAAAAAATCAATTGCATTTTTTTGTGGCTTTAATGTCACTGATTGTGCTCCGTTAACTACCATAGCTTGCTCTCTTGCTCTGTCGATCTCTTAGTTTGTGTGTGTGTGTTTGTTCATGACAACAGAACATTGCACTGGCAGTATTCTTTGATGAAATGGGTAGGCTACAACGTAAAAGAGAGAAACTGGAACTGTCATCTGATCCTATTAACGCTAGAATCCATCTTCAAAAACAAAATATAGAATCTATATTTTTGGATCGATCTGCCCACCCATATTGGGTGTGTAGTGGACAGGTTTGCCAGACAAACTGAACAAGTTTGTCAGGTCTGCACTCAAACTAGTAGAGAGAGAATCCAAATTCAGAAAATGGTAAGTAACAACAATAATGAATTTATTGAAAATAATGGCAATGAAGGGTTGTGTTATATATGAGAGATGTAGTAGGCCGATCCTCAAGACCAGCTGGATGGTTCAGATAACTGGCTGAATCTATATGGAGCCAGGTGGGTTTGGCTGTATAGGCTAAGTGTGAATAGGTAGAGCAATGGTCAGATGTCCAGGGGTCATAGGCAGATATCCAGGAGTGCACGGTCAGGTATCCAGGGGTCACAGGCAGATATCCAGGAGAGCACGGTCAGGTATCCAGGGGTCACAGACATATATCCAGGAGAGCACGGTCAGGTATCCAGGGGTCACAGACATATATCCAGGAGAGCACAGTCAGGTATCCAGGGGTCACAGACATATATCCAGGAGAGCACGGTCAGGTATCCAGGGATCACAGGCAAGGGTGATACGCTCTATTCTATTGTGTATGAATTTACATTGAAATGCAGACGTTGATTTGAGCCCCACCACTGTGTGGATTAGCCCCACCGTAGTTTAGCCCAAGAAATACTGCCCCTGGTTTATGCTGTACAAAATTGATATTGGTTGTAATTCGAAGCATTGTAATGGTCATTTCATGTGGCTGAAAGTGTGTTCTACTCTGTTGGACCAACTGTAACTATGGCTTTATCTCATTTACTCTATGATTGAAAGTATTACACTTTGGGACCGTGACATAGTTTTAAATACGAGCAAATTTAAGTACATGTTGTTGACTTAATCTGATTAAAATGATCTTGTAATTACTAGCATTGATGTCCCACAATAGAGTGAGTCCTTGCATGTATACATTGGCATGTAGATTGATGACGTTGTCCTTTAAAACTTAAGTTCCAGAAATAGTGAACAAGTTAAAGATAAAGATTGGGTTCTTCAAAAGAAACAAGTCTTTGTGTTTTAACAGTGGAATGAAGCTTGTTTAGGCCAAAGATGTCTGTTTTGGAATATGCTGATATTATTTACATACCATAGGTTAGCATCTGTTGAGACTCAATCTACATTTAGCCATAGGTTTCATGACTGGGGTCAGTTTGAGAACTCATCACTGTGTGTACTGTACAATAATGTGGGTTGGACCCATCTGTCGATGACAAGAGTTATTATTATTTATAGGGCAATTCTGCAAAAAAATTACATTACTTCATTACGGAACTTGAAATACAATAATTCACTTTTTTATGCTTCTGTATGATGGAAACTGCCGTATATCTCAGAAGTTCTCCCAAATTATGTTCTCAGGAAACGATATTGAAAACATAAATTACATTTTAGGCCAACATCTTTAGGGTGTTTTTACATTTCAGCTGTCCGTTTTGTTATTAAGCTATATTTGTCCTTCTAGTACGTTGCACCTGGACGTTTCATTTTGCAGGACCACAGTCACAATGACTTCCATATGTAAATAAATTCAAACGAGCACTAATGTACTTCCATCCACAGGATGGCCAAGGCCTTCTGTAACCACCTGCTACGGAGGCCCCAGGAGGTGAAAGGGAGAAGAAGAGGGGAGGAGAGGAATAACATGAATGGACGAGGAGAAAGAGGGCAGCACAGACAAGGTGAGTGGAGGAGAGGAGGAGAGGGAAGTTAGGGTGAGGAATCAATTACAAATAATCAACAGACTTTCTAACGTTAGCCATTGTGCATTCTGTCTGCACAATGATCAAATATTCAGTCGTAGGCAAACGTTTAGGCACCCCTGACAATTTCCATGATTTTCACTTATAAATAATCGGGGGTTTGGGTCAGACATTTTTAATCGATCAAATAACTGACGGTCACATTTCAGTAGTGAAATTAGGTTTATTGGATAAACAGAAAATATGCATCAAAATGAAATTACACAGGTGCATCATTTTGGGCACCCCAATAGAAATATCACATCAATATTTATTTGGGCCTCCTTTAACATAAATAACAGCCTCAAGATACTTCCTATATGAGTGTCTGGATTCTGGATAAAGGTATTTTGGACCGTTTCTCCTTGCAAAACATCTCCAGTTCAGTTAGGTTTGATGGTTGCCGAGCATTGACAGCCCGCTTCAAATCACCCCACAGATTTTCAATGATATTCAGGTCTGGGGAGTGGGATAGCCATTCCAGAACATTGTACGTGTTCCTCTGCATAAATGCCAGAGTAGATTTTGAGCAGTGTTTTGGGTCATTGTCATGTTGAAATATCAAGCCCTGGTGTAACTTCAACTTTGTGACTGATTCCTCTACATTATTCTCAAGTATCTGCTGATATTGAATGGAATCCATGCGACCAACTTAAACAAGATTCCCAGAACCGGCACTGGCCACACAGTCCCACAGCATGATGGAACCTCCACCAAATTTTACTGTGGGTAGCAAGTGTTTGTCTTGGATCGCTGTGTTCTTTTGCTGCCATGTATAACACCCCTTGTTATGACCAAATAACTCTGTCTTTGTTTCATCAGTCCACAGCACCTTCTCTCAAAATGAAGCTGGCTTGTCCAAATGTGCACTCTAGTTGTTGTGTGTGAACAGAAAAGACTTCCTCTGCATCACTCTCCCCTACAGCTTCTCTTTTTGCAAAGTCTGCTGAATTGTTGATTCAAAGTGTGCTTAATTCAGTGCTAGGTGGTTACAGGTATTCAAATCAACAAAATGACAAGGGTGCCCAGATTTCTGCACCTGTCTAATTTTATTTTGATGCATATTTCACATTTTCTATTAATCCAATATACCTCATTTCACTACCAAAATATTACTGTGTCCTTCAGTTAATCCATCTATGAAATCCCTAGATGTACATTTTCACCATACAGTATATTCCCTGGTTTCGACAGGACACATAGGGATAGATGCTTGTTTTCCAGAATTACAGACATGCATGTTAATTACAATAATTGAAACTACTGCTTCAGACAAGTGTTTTTTGCTAAGTACAAAAGCAGGCTTAATTATCCGAAAGACAAGTGACCAGGAAAGTTAATGTCAACCCCTGCCCTACTTAGATTTGGGAATAACCATGTTTGTTCTATATAGGAGGCAATATCGTCTCTACACACTTTTGTAGAGACAGCCAGATGAGCCAATTGATAGTTTTTAGAACCGAGACTTGAGCTGCAGCTGAAATGATAAAAATGTACCAATCATGTTTATTAACATTACACACAGAAAGTAATCTCATACTATCAGGGATTTATTCGGAAAATTCATTGTACGTGTTACAATAGGATGTATTTTACAATGTTTAATCAAACATTTGGATATATTCCAGAAAACTCTGGTCCCGTATTTCCCAGACATGCAAAACCAAAGCACACAAAGCCTCCAGTCTGTCCATATGTCTCTCCTTCTCTACAATCAGTTTTCTGAATCAGACATCCTAGTTGCCTAATTATTCTTCCAATAATCAATCTAGATGTATTTTCTGTCAAATATCCAACCATACGATTGTTTTTCGACATTGTACAATAGCATCATTTTAATTGCGTATGTGGTCAGGGGACATATATGGTCACCCTGTATCTTAATTGAACCCATGCTTGTTTGTCTCTGAATATTTATGACCAGGACTATTAATAGTAGAATGGGTAATTTGTTTTGGCACAAGCTGTTATTATATAAGAGGGGGAGCAAGAGGTTAACATTTTGGGAATCCCTTATCTAAGCACATCGTAATCTTAAATGTTTTATTATATTAGATACGGTTTACTTTTTTGTGTAGACACAGAGAAACACTGGACACAGCCCTAATAAGATCCTACAATATTTGAATCTGCAAATGTACTTTGAGATAGATAGTCTAAGCATTATCTCATTTGAATCAATTATATTATTCAAATATTTATCCAATCTATGTTCTCAGCAGTTGAGTGCCCTCACCATTCCAAGCCAGACCACAGCTCCTCTGAAGACGCCCTCACCGTTTCACTCACCAACCATGGCTGCCCGCTTTGCATTGGGATCCTATTGAGCAGTGAAAAGGCGGGACCTGACCACAGTCAAGCCAACGAGGGGGCAGAGCAGAAAGCTGTAGCGGGGACGGAAGAGGAAGGCAGCCAATGCGGTGGCGGGAAGGTGGACAGAAAAGGCTGGGCTATCGCTTTGAATTCTGGGGGATGTAGGCGAGGGTGTGGGATGTTGTGGCACAAGATGAGGACAAAGTTGTCTGGGATCGCCAACAGCAAATACTTCAACAGAGGAATCATGATCGCTATCCTCATCAACAGCATCAGTATGGGCATCGAACACCACAACCAGGTACATTCACTCAGTGTCTGTGTTTCTACTGGTATCTACTCCTTATTGGTCTACATTAGTCTGTCAATCTGTGTTTCTACTGGTATCTACTCCTTATTGGTCTACATTAGTCTGTCAATCTGTGTTTCTACTGGTATCTACTCCTTATTGGTCTACATTAGTCTGTCAATCTGTGTTTCTACTG
>JACXGM010039791.1:0-10490 GCA_016801145.1 Umbra pygmaea
TATGCACTGCATGGTGTAGAAAATATGCACTGCATGGTGTAGAAAATATGCACTGCATGGTGTAGAAAATATGCACTGCATGGTGTAGAAAATAATTGTCCCCTCTAAACTGCTTTTTACAATTTTTAAAATATCATGAAATCAATGTTCAATAGAAAAATATATTTTGGAACCTGCTATCTAAATGTATTTTATAAAGACCTTTTTACATCAGCAGTTGTCACAAAGTGCTTTTAGAGATACGCAGCCTAGAACCCCAAAGAGCAAGCAACAATGTGAAATTGAAGCACAGTAGCTAGGAAAAACTCCCCAGTAAATTGTTTCCTAGGAAGAAACCTAGAGAGGATCTAGACTCATTCTTTTTCTGGCTGTGCCGGTTGTAAAGTTTAAGAGTTTATGTCCAAATAAGGCCAAGTTGTTTATCAGTTCACATTAAGGTCCTGTGAGTAGTCTCGGGGCCTGATTTGAGTGTCCAGTCTTTAGAAAGATCCAGATCAGCTGAACCACCAGGTATACAGGGACAAGTACAGCCAGGTGGTCTGTGGGAGGGTACAGTGGCTTTGGACAAGGTTGTTATTAAGCTGGGTAGTTGTGCATTGTGGTCCAAGGACTCGTCATCCTAGGATTCAACAGCACACCAGAGGGATTAGATGGGGCATTCTAAAATCAGCAGTACATAGAATAGAATGCAGATTGATACTTGTCCTCCAGCCAACAAATGAAGCCTGTACTATAGTAAACTAGGCCCCATCCTGAGGAGTTGTAGAGGCATAAACACTGCTAGCCCTAAGGCATTGTATTTTTTCAATAATATAATTTAAATTTAGTATTAGTCTGACAGGCAAGATTAAGAGGAATTTAACACGCACACCCCCTGTCTAATATCACTTGCCTGCCAGCCCTACACATGTTTTTTATTGAAAAAGTAAAAGTTATATATTTTGATCTGACAGGCAAGCTTAACAGGGAGTTACCACACAGGTCCCCTTCTCAAATCACTTGCTTGACAGCCCAAACACATGTTTTAGCGGCAATTATAATTTAATTTAAAAAAACTGACAGGCATGCTTAAGAGGTGTTACCATACAGGCCCAGTCTCATCTCACTTGCCTGAAAGTCCTAATTAAAAAAAAAACAGATATCTCTCAGTTATAGACCCCACCAAAGAAACACCTTCAGTAATTTCTTATATATCGAGACCGAGTCTGTGTTTCTGACATGTATCGGTATTTCATTCCACAGTAATTCTAGGTAAAATCAGGAGGCCTGCGTCTTGTGACGGTAGTGCACGTGTAGGGATGTAGGGCAGGAGCAATTCAGAGAGTTAACCAGTTGCAACTCCATGTAATGCTTTGTAGTTTCATAGCAAGACCTTAAAATCTGCTCTAGTTTTTTTTTGCTCTAGACTTTTTTATTCTAGTTAGAATTCTATCAGCCGCGTTTTGGACTAATTCACGTGTGTTTAGTGACTTATCAGGGTAGCCTTAGAGAAGTGCTTTGCAGAAGTCTAGTCTACAAATAACAAATGCAGGTATTAGATTATCTGCATCATTATTGAATAGAAAGAAAAAATAGTTATGTTTTTACTCTGCAGAATGTAATTTTTATATATTTTTTATTACATCTCCAGAATGCAAACATAGGTTACAGAATAGAATGCACATCACATTTGAGTTCAAAATAATAGCAGTGCAACATCACTGACCAGATTAATGAATTCTGGTAGAAATCATATTTCGACATGGCAAATTAGTTACTAGTAGGTGCAGTAGAGTAATAGAAAACCAACCGACCCAACAGTCATGACATGTATGCTGCTGAGTCTATGTAAAAGACGTGGATGAAAACGGAAAACCACAATTCTTTTAATGGATCGAAGAAAAGCCAAAATGGCAAAGACTCAGCCAATAATCAGCTCCAGGGTGATCAAAGAAGATCTAAAGTTACCTGTGAGTTCTGTAAAAATTAGAAGAAACCTATGTGAAGCCACGTTATCGACAAGAAGCACCCGCAAAGTCCCATTGTTGAAAAAACGACATGTGCTGAAGAGGTTACAATTTGCCAAAGAACACATTAACTGGCCTAAAGAGAGATGGCGCAACATTATGTGGACTGATGAAAGCAAGATTGTTCTCATTGGGTCTAGGGTCCACAGACAGTTTGTCAGACAACCCCCAAACACTGAATTCAAGCCACAGTACACTGTGAAGACAGTGAAGCATGGTGGTGCAAGCATCATGACATGGGGATGTTTCTCATACTATTGGGCCTATTTATCACAAATTTGGGATCATGGATCAGTTTGAATACACCAAAATACTTCAAGAGGTCATGTTGCCTTATGCCGAAAAGGAAATACCCTTGAAATAGGTGTTCCAACAAGACAACGACCGCAAACAAACCAGTAAGCGAGCAGCATCTTGGTTCCAGACCAAAAAGATTAACGTTATAGAGTGGCCAGCCCAATTCCCAAACTTTAATCCAATAGAAAACTTTTGTGGTGACATAAAAAATGTTGTTTCTGAGGCAAAACCAAGAAATGCAGAGGAACTGTGGAATGTAGTCCAATCGTCATGGGCTGGAATACCTGTTCACATGTGCCCGAATTTGGTCGACTCCATGCAATACAGATGTGATGCAGTTCTCAGAAACTGTGGTTATACAACTAAATATTAGTTTAGTGATTCACAGGACGGCAAAATCTTCAACCATTTTTCAGTTTATACGGTAAATGTTTTGAGTTTGTAAAGACAAATGCACACACTGCTATTTATTTGAACAGCCTTACATTCCCTTTTCTTCACTTTCTATAAAGTCATAACAAATTTGATAGATTGTTCTTCATTTTTTGATGTGGAATAGACTGTGCAGTGTTCACAATGCATTTGCGTGTATGGAAATAAAAGCTATTATAAGGATTGTGAGCTTTAATCTCTTTTTTTTAAAACACTGCTATTATTTCGAACACAACTGTATATTAATCTCTGTATTCAGTGAATCAGTGTACAGTTGTAGTCAAAAGTTTTGAGAATGTCACAACTATTGGTCTCCACAAAATTAGCTGCTTCAGTGTTCTTAGATCTTTTATAAGTAGTTACTATGGATGCAACGTGTCACGGTTTGATGTGTAGTGCTGAAGGAGAGAGACTGAACGCAGGTAGTCGATGGTTGTTGCTTATTTTAATATAAATACTGGTCCAGGAGTGTAACACAGTCGATGAGCAGTTGCAGGCGAACACAGTAGTTAAAAGCGCAACTATATAACAAGATCTATTCCTAATACGCCCTAACGCAGCAAATACGCGGTAAACAAAACATCTAAGAACATACAAACAGAGCTTAGAGTTAACTTGAAACTACCCCACTCTTTTCTCAACTTACTCATAGCTCCTGGACTCCAGCAAATACCACCAACCCAATAGAACAGTGAGAGCAGTGCTCGAAGTGGGGCACCTCTACATTTTACTCTTAAGCGTACCTGCACTTTTTCTTGTGTACCGATGCCTCTCGCACGTAGCCAGTACGCAACCACTGACAGAGATTGGTAATGATCCTAACGTAACTACACTACCCAGAGGGCACTACGTGACTCACTTTAGATCTCTTGACGAATCACGTAAAGGCAAGCAGTCAGCCCACCCTATCAAAAGTTAGCTTCTCCCCGGACACTACTTAGAAAATGCTGTCGCCTGACCGTAACATATTTTTCACTGCTGAAAACCTACAAACTAAAAAGAAGTGTCTTTTTTAACTTGTTATGCTAACCTGGCTTTAGAACGGTACTAAAAGAACGCTTGTGCCAGAGCCAGACACGTCAACAGAGGTCCAAGTCCAACCAGAAACATTTTGTATGTTTCACGAGCTTCAAACTAATGTTAAATAAAACCCTTCACAGTCTCCTGACGTTCTAACGTTTCAAGCGTGATACCTGCTTGGTACCGTTGGAAAGAGGAAGATCAAACAAAAAGAATAAGTGGTGGCTCATCCCTGTGGGTTAAACGGTTAAAGTCGGTCATGTTTTATAGACACCTTTTTAAGATTACACGTTAAAAATAGCTGGGATTTCAAAAACAAATAGAAATATTTGTAACGATCGGTACGTCGGTGAAGCGGACAGTGGCCTAATCGGCTAGGAGTCGGACCAGGAAGAGGCTGAGGAGGAGGACGGTGAGGGAGACGGAGATCTCCAGAGCGCCCACCCTAGTTGGCTAGCATCGTGCCCCAACTCCACTCTAGCAGCCGGTCGCCCTAGTCAGCTAGAGTCTCCCTCACTGCCTGTCTCGCACTCCAGGAAGTTGATGGTGCTGATCGACCTGCGGGACCCTCCTCTGTCTGGACCAGGAATACCAGAGACCTCCCAGCAATCACCCTGGTGGACATGTGTTCCCTTTGGCCTGCCCACCATCTCTGCTCCGCTCCTCTTCCCTGTGTCATCAACGGAGTCCTCCGGGCCTGAGCCTGTGGAGCCCTCCACGTCTGAGCCTGCAGCTCCACCCTCTGTGACTACGTGGGAGGAGAGGACAACGACGGAGGCCCCGCCTACTGAGCCCGTGCCGGAGGACCAGCACGCTGCGTCTAGCCCAGGCGAGGAGATGCTCCAGCCACTGGAGGGGGAGCTCGCATCTCCACATTGGCCTGAGGAGCTCCCATTACCCGAGGGGGAGTTCCAGCTACCATCACCGCCTAGTACGGAGGAGCTCCTGCTTCTGGGAGGGGAGCCCCAACTACCAGCACCACCAGACGGGAAGGAGCATCTGTTCTGGGGTGAGCTCTTCCTGCTACCTCCTCCTCCGGCGTTCTCGGCCGCCGAAACCACTTGGGAGAAGACGATATCTGCCGAGACCCCCGGGGGGGTAACGTCGGCCGCCGAGACCCCTAGGGCGGAGTTGGCTGCTGCAGACAGCTCTGTGGGTCCGTCTTCACCACAGCCAGTGCCAGCGGCACCGTCATATCATCCTGCCATGCCCCTACCGCAGGTACCGGCTGCCACGCACCCTCGACCTTCACGGGGGTTCCTTAGACCCTGGCCACCACCGCTGACGCCTGCTGTGGGGCTTATGTTATATGACCCTCCTCCCTCTTTCTCCGGGGGTGGATGGGGTCGTCGTGGTCGCCCTCCGGAAGGAGGGCTTCCTACAGGTTCCGTGTATTGTGTGTTTTAGATTTCTCTCCCGTAGGCATTGTTTTGGTTTCAGTTCCCGCTACTCTCATCACCTGTTTTCCCTCAGCCTATAGATCACCAGTATTCTCTCTATCATTCACAGATGTTTTCGTTTTACCCTCATTAAGTCCAGTATATAGTTTGTGTGTGTTCGTTATTTCCTTTGTCGTTTATTAGTAATGTCAGCCTGTGTTGCGTGTCCTCATATTCGTATTTGTAGTGTTTGCCCCTCGCGGCAGTATTCTTTTGTAAAAGAGTGTTTTCCGTATTAAACACCATTTGAGTTTGAAGACCTTCGCATTTGTCTCCTTGCTTTTGACACCACCATGGAGAATCATGACAATATTGTAAGAAGTGGGTGCAGCATTTTGATGTTGACTAGTTTGTATGGCCTCCAAACTTTGCACATGGGTCCAGGAGCCCAGGGGGCTTGACAATATGCATTAAAAAGCCTTATTCGTCATGGTTTACATGCTTTTACACAAATAAAACAAAATATACATATGTTCTTTTTTTGGGATAAATATTTCTTTATTTCTTTAGTTCTTAAAGGGACAGTACAACATATATACTAAAAACCACCATGCAATGCACCAAATACCCAAAACAAATAATAAATGACCAAAAATAAATATATAGTCCATGAAAAGTCTTGAATTCCAGCCCTCCCTGGGCTGGGCGTTACACAATGGTACAGTGTGCCCACGTTTCGGTATGTATCATGGTTTGTGGGCCAGGGTAACTGTAACGGTTTCTGTATCTTTATATTAAGGAAAATAAATAAATACACATCACACTTTAAACAATTAACTCTTCATTTTGCCTATAGACAAATAAAACTTGCGTAACTTGAGTTACAACTATCAGTGTAGAGAGTTAAATAGAGTGTCTGTGTCAAATCGTTTTGTGGTACAATAACCTTGTAGTTTTGTAAGGTTGTGTGTCATTTTCTGGCATTGGACCAGACTGGTTAACAAAAAGTGTTAAAAAAAAAGGCTACCCTGCAGTCCAGTGGTCTGATCACTTTATCCATCTTCGTCCGGTTATCTGAGATCGGGTCGCGGGGGCGCCCAGGGGGCATCCTTACCAGATGCCCAAACCACCTCAACTGGCTCCTGTCGACGCAAAGGAGCAGCGGCTCGATGCTGAGATCTTCACGGATGACTGAGCTTTTCACCCTATCTCTAAGGGAGACGCCAGGCACCCTCCTGAAGAAAACCATTTCGGCCGCTTGTACCCTGGATCTCGTTCTTTTGGTCATGACCTAGCCTTCATGACCATAGGTGAGGGTAGGAACAAAAACTGCCCGGTGCGATATATTGAGTGTAATACCGCCCCCACTGCGCCGATTCTCTGACCAATCTCCCGCTCCATTGTCCCCTCACTCGCGAACAAGACCCCAAGGTATTTGAACTCCTTCACTTGGGGAATGGACTCATTCCCTACCTGGAGTAGGCACTCCATCGGTTTCCTGCTGAGAACCATGGCCTCAGATATAGACGTGCTGATCCTTATCCCAGCCGCTTCACACTCGGCTGCGAACCGATCCAGTGAGTGCTGAAGGTCACAAGCCGATGATGCCATTAGGACCACATCATCTGCAAAAAGCAGCGATGAGATCCTCAGCCCACCGAACGGCAACCCATCTCCACCCCAACTACGCCTCGATATCCTGTCCATAAATACTACAAACAGGATTGGTGACAAAGTGCAGCCCTGGCGGAAACCAACCCTCACCTGAAACGAGTCCGACTTACTTCTGAGAACACAGACACAACTCTCGCTTTGGTCATACAGAGATCGGATGGCCCTAAGAAGGGACCCCCTCACCCCATACTCCCGCAACCCCTATCACAGTCTCTCTCGGGGGACCCAGTCATATGCCTTCTCCAGATCCACAAAACACATGTAGACAGGATGGGCACACTCCCAGGCCCCCTCCAGGATCCTTGCGAGAGTAAATATCTGATCCGTTGTTCCACGACCAGGATGCAATCCACATTGTTCCTCTTAAACCTGAGGTTCGACTATCGGCCTGATCACTTTAATCTGAGTAAATATTACAGTACCATAGTATGAGTCGCACTGCCATGTAGTAAGGTGAATACTACTGCATCGACTAGCAGAAAGTTCAGAACAGTTGGTCTCCAGTGTTATAGCTAATTGTATACTTAATATAAGTTAACTAAAGCGATACCTGAATTTGCATATCAGTAATTATAACACTATAATGTCCACACGTGTACAGCACATTTAACCTGTACTTACCCAGTCATGAAGTCGCCAAAGATATACAGGCCTTTCAGATTGGGTGACTCACATCCTCTGTAGACATAGCCTCCTGTCACCGATTTACCCACGTTGTGATCGTATGCAAATATAGGGAGAATGTCATCTTCCAATAAGAGAATTGAGAGAAAAAGTTACAGTTACAGTTACTTTTGATATTAAGGAAACAATGCAAGACTGTTAATAATCACGTTAGATAAAGTTTGATCTTAGTTTTAGTTTGTTTGAATGTCCAATAATATGAATGTGTGGGCACCCAAATGCTTGTGTGTCGAAACTCACTCAGTGAAGTGTTGTGGCACAGAGTGAGGTCGTAGCACTCAAACCCTTCTTTTGCCCTCCACCCGTAGTTCCCTCCACGAACTATAATATCTATCTCCTCGTAACGGTTCTGGCCCACATCTCCACAGAAGATCCGCCCACGTCCATAGCCACTGGCCGGCTCCCCTCGATCCACTGAGCAGCGCCACATATTTCGGACCCCATAAGCGTAGACCTCTGGCCGGGCTTCCCGGACCCTGGTGAATGGGTTGTCAGTGGGGATCCGGTATGGTGTTCCTCTGGTGTCTCTTCCATCCACATCAATACGCAGGACCTTCCCCAGTAGGGCGCTCCTAAAAATAAATAACTAGATCAATTTAAATAACTAACCAGTAGGGTGCTCCTGAAAATAAATAACTATTTAAATATAAATAACTTACCAGTAGGGCGCTCCTTAAAATAAATAACTATTTAAATATAAATAACTAACCAGTTGGGCGCTCCTGAAAATAAATAACTATTTAAATATAAATAACTAGATAAATATAAATAACTAACCAGTAGTGCACTCCTGAAAATAAATAACTAGAGAAATATAAATAACTAACCAGTAGGGTGCTCCTGAAAATAAATAACTAGATCAATATAAATAACTACATAAATATAAATAATTAGATAAAAATAAATAACTAACCAGTAGGGCACTCCTGAAAATAAATAACTAGATAAATATAAATAACTAACCAGTAGGGCGGTCCTGAAAATAAATAACTAGATAAATATAAATAACTAACCAGTAGAGCGCTCCTGAAAATAAATAACTAGATAAATATAAATTACTAGATAAATATAAATAACTAACCAGTAGGGCGCTCTTGAAAATTAATAACTAGAAAAATATGAATAACTAGAAAAATATGAATAACTAGATAAATATAAATAACTAACCAGTAGTGCACTGCTGAAAACAAATAACTAGATAAATATATATAACTAACCAGTAGGGCGCTCCTGAAAATAAATAACTAGATAAATATAAATAACTAGATAACTAGATAAATATAAATAACTAGATAAATATAAATAACTAGATAAATATAAATAACTAGATAAATATAAATAACTAACCAGCAGGGCGCTCCTGAAAATAAATAACTTGATAAATATAAATAACTAGATAAATATAAATAACTAGATAAATAACTAACCAGTAGGGAGCTCCTGAAAATAAATAACTTGATAAATATAAATAACTGACCAGTAGGGCGCTCCTAAATATAAATAACTATACAAATATAAATAACTAACCAGTAGGGCGCTCCTAAATAAAAAATAACTATACAAATATAAATAACTAACCAGTAGGGCGCTCCTAAATATAGATAACTAGATAAATATAAATAAATAACTAGTAGGGCACTCCTGAAAATAAATAACTAGATAAATATAAATAAATAACTAGTAGGGCGCTCCTGAAAATAAATAACTAGATAAATATAAATAACTAACCAGTTGGGCGCTCCTGAAAATAAATAACTAGATAAATATAATTAAACTAACCAATAGGGCTCCTGTGAAAATAAATAACTAGATTAATATAAATAACTAACCAGTAGGGCGCTCCTGAAAATAAATAACTAGATAAATATAATTAAACTAACCAATAGGGCTCCTGTGAAAATAAATAACTAGATTAATATAAATAACTAACCAGTAGGGCACTCCTAAAATAAACAAGTAGATAAATATGAATAACTAACCAGTAGATTGCTCCTAAATATAAATAACTGTTTATATATAAATAACTAACCAGTAGGGCACTCCTAAATATAATTAGCTCGTTGATAACATGAGTCACATTAATTGGCTGGATGTCATGAAGCTACAGGATTTTAGCTCTCCAGAAACCTGGGGATGTTATTGTGATCCAACTGGTGTGTAGCTATTCATGAACATAGGATGATGTTGTCAACCAGTAGAAGTGTGTTTCTCCAGGAACTAGTCACATTTAGAACAGTTTTCCAAAAGATGCAGTAAGCGATTTTGGCCACTTGTTGTAAATGTGGCAATATTGAGCTAAAAAGGGTCCCAGGAAATTGTGTAATATGTCATATTTGGCCTCTATGATTTGTGCACTATGTCATCAAAACCACTCGACTTCAACTTGGAATTTCATGGCTAATTGAGTTATGACAGTGATTCTACTTGGAGATTATATACAAATAGACAGCATATTACACATTCAGTCCAAAATGGGAGGTTTAAAACAAAATGGGAGGTTGAACATTGCAATAGTCACAGACTACATCTTTAAAGGTAATTCAAAAGAACATAATTGTTTAAATAATAACCTTTAACCTTTAGACACATTTAGGACTGGGCACTTTTCAGCAGGTGCTTACATTCACTTGGAACATTCATTCAGGTTATGGAACATTTACTAAGATTTTGCAATATTTAAGAAGGTTCTGGAACATTTACTATGGTTTTGGAACATCTATTCAAGTTGTGGAAGATTTATAATTTTTCTATAAATCAATGACATTACACCTGATAGGTGTTATAAAGCAGGCTTACATTAAATCAGCTGTTGTCTGGTCCTCCACCCTAGGATCTGAGTACCAGCCTGTTCACATTTACATCAGTTACCAGCCTGTTCACATTTACATCAGTTACCAGCCTGTTCACATTTACATCAGTTACCAGCCTGTTCACATTTACATCAGTTACCAGCCTGTTCACATTTACATCAGTTACCAGCCTGTTCACATTTACATCA
>JACXGM010039792.1:0-10503 GCA_016801145.1 Umbra pygmaea
GTGTGTGTGTGTGTGTGTGTGTGTGTGTGTGTGTGTGTGTGTGTGTGTGTGTGTGTGTGTGTGTGTTGTGTGTGTCTGTGGGAGGTGGGGGAGGCTTGAAAGCTGATCTACAGGCATGCACAACCCTCCCACCCCCGACCACCCACAGAGGGAGACGGCGCACAACAACGCAAAGAGGAAGGGGGAATGAGGATGTGACCACATCAGTGTGTATCTACACAGTATGTGCATGCAAACACACACACGGACGTGGAACGTAGACAGTACACAGACACTCTCTTAATAGACACACACGGACACTGGTTTTCCTTTTCATAACCTATTTATATGGAAGTCTTCACGACTGAAATCTTCAGTTAATATAACTAACAGCTGGTGTGCAATACATTAATTTAAAGTAAACACGTTAAAACAGGAAATGAACAGCACACGTGCGCACACACAAAAGCATGGCTCTTCTCAGACGCTCTCACCTTAAACGAAGATCACATCTGATCACAGAAGCAATCTGTAGGACAGCTGCTTCATACATGAATGTGTGTGTGTGTGTTTACGCATAATCAGGTCTTTCACCGTAGACTGACCAGGGCCCAGCTGCATCAGTGTCCAGAGGAGGGGGAGGGGCTAGTGGGGGGGGTCGCCTTGGCCGTGACAGATCTGCTGTCTGCACCGCAGACACAGGAAGACGGATGGCCAGGCCCCTCTGCATGCAGGGATGGGGGTGTGCTGGTGAATTCCAGAGGGAGAGGCCTATTCCCAGTCGCTGTCTGACTGTCTAATGGCCTTGTGCTCTGCAATCATTCTCCCCCACACTGGGGGCTAGCCAGACCATATCACTGGGGGCTAGCCCAGGGCCTAGCCAGACCATATCCAATTCAACTCTACTCTAATCGCCTGATCTGGAGGCCACTCAACCCCTCCTCTACATTGAGATTCAAAGCCCCCTAGTCACTGTAGACCAGTGGGCCGGCTAGCATCTATTGTTGAGCTATGTATGTACAGTGGGTGGTGCTGGGCGCTTAATATATAGTGGGTGGTGCTGGGGTGCTTAATATATAGTGGGTGGTGCTGGGGTATTTAATATATAGTGGGTGGTGCTGGGCGCTTAATATATAGTGGGTGGTGCTGGGGTACTTCATTTATAATGGCTGGTGCTGAGTGCTTAAATATAATGGGTGGTGCTGAGTGCTTAAAATAGTGGGTGGTGCTGAGTGCTTAATATATACTGGGTGGTGCTGATTGCTTAATATATAGTGGGTGGTGCTGAGTGCTTAATATATAATGGGTGGTGCTGGGGTACCTAATATATAATGGGTGGTTCTGGGTTACTTAATATATAATGGGTGGTTCTGGGTTACTTAATATATAATGGGTGGTGCTGGGGTGGTGCTGGGGTGCTTAATATATAATGGGTGGTGATGGGTGCTTAATATGTATCGGGTGGTGCTGAGTGCTTAATATGTAACGGGTGGTGCTGAGTGCTTAATATGTAACGGGTGGTGCTGAGTGCTTAATATGTAACGGGTGGTGCTGAGTGCTTAATATGTAACGGGTGGTGCTGAGTGCTTAATATGTAACGGGTGGTGCTGAGTGCTTAATATGTAACGGGTGGTGCTGGGGTACTTAATATATAGTGTGTGTTGCTGGGATACTTAATATATAATACAGGGGTTTACATAACTTTACTGACAAGTTGTTCTACGGATTTCTGGTGTTTACTTTACTTACATCTGTAATTCTGGTAAAAAAACAATCAGTATATCTCCCGATATCACATAGGAACCAGGGAATTTATGGTAAAACAGTACATTTTAATTTGTATTCAGGAAGGTATTTTTGTGATGGCATCAACTCCATCGTCTAGGAAATTAAGGCCATCTAGAAAAAATCGCCAACTCAATTGTTCTTAAAAGCAAGAATTCAATTAATTGTGAATTACCATCACATTTACAACATGGCCTAAACCACGTTAGGAGTAGGGTTGGGTATCGTTTGGATTTTTCCGATTCCGTTGCCGAACCGGTACTTTTAAAACGATTACGATTCCTAAACCGATACTTAAGAAAGGCTCTTAAATTTTTTTGTTAATATGTTGTTAAAAGTACCCTACGTTTACGGTAGCTAGTTAACGGTAGACTAAAGAGAAAGTGTGATATTTTTTACGTCCGTTTCATAGCATCTGAGGGAAAATATTTCATTCGACACATTAAGTTGAACTGAAATGAGGAACCGATATTTGCGTTCTAATCCGGTCCGATTCCTACCGGTTGCGTAAGAACTGGTTCCATAGTGGAATCGGGGTTCGGTACCCAACCGTAATTAAGAGAGTTCATTATTAACCAGTGACAATAACTACTAGTTATTTTTAACTTTTTGTTTTCATTTCTTATATCACTGGTAAGTTATGTACTATTTTACCATGTCATTTTTGTCTCAATAAGGAACTTCCCAAAATGTGTGAAGTCAGCCGAACCCAGAAAATGACTTTTACTCTGTACTCTACCCACACCTGCCTAAAAGTAACAATTCGGTTACACTCTGGCAGGCAGATAATAAAATGAAAATCTACCAGTCACTGAGATTAGCCAATATGTATGATAAAAGTTTCTCAAATAATGTATGTATTCCCAGTTAGAAATATATACATGCTATACTGCTGCATTTAAATTTTTCGCTTTTGTGACCGAGAAATAAGATTTAAGGTTACCCTGGTAACGGACTCACTTTGGGAAAATATCTGTCTGATGTTTTAGCTTGAAGCTGACTATTATTTTCAAGCATTTCAAAATCTTAACATTCATACATAAGTATAATAACATAAATTAACATGGGATTAAGTCTCACTACAAAGAAAAATTATCTGGCACAACGCTTCTAAAGATGGTTATTCTCTCATTCGGACACTCATTATATTGCATCCACCTTCGTCACGCGAATAAAAAATAAAATAAAATGGTTTTGTCCAGCTATTAAATGTAAGATACCATTTGAATATCTCTATGGTAAACTGGGTGTATGCAATAAAGCAAAAACCTTTATGTGCACACTTTAGACTACTTCTTTGATTTATTTACAGCGAATGTGCACTTTGTAACCACAGAAAAAGTGGACAAACAAATGGCTAACATAGCTAGCCATCTCGTGCTCAATCTGAAAATACCGCGTTTGGGAACATACAATTAAATCTAGGGCACACGTCACACACACAACGATTTCATGGCAAAAAATACATCACAAAACCACCAATTGCAAAATAATTATTTTAGCTCAATCTCTGCACTTGGAACGAGTGCACACATTTTTTCAAGCATAAAAAGTGTTAATCCGGGGTTTATTAATTATTGTTCTTGTCCATAATAGTTAAAATGAGAAGCTTCGTTCAGCCTCCTTGTGCATCAGGCTGGCCTGATGACTGGGCCTGCATCCAGGGTCCTGAACACAGTCAGATAGGATGCGGTCAGGGATGCCCCGTGTCCATCAGCCCTCCACTGCCTGGCCCACAGCCTGTGGAGAGAAGCTAATCGCAGCCTCAGAGGGCGAGGAGATGGCACGCACTCCATTCTTGTCAGTTCCAGTCTTCCATCAACCTCAACATTAGCTGACCAGATGGAGCAAATCCTTTAGGCGCATATGCAATGTACCAGTGCATTAAACAAGTCAGATTGAAACAGAAAAATGGAGCGATGAAAAAACTGAGTGGAGATGAGTTGGGACATTTACAGTGGCTAATGCATCAGTAGTCTTCATGTTGCAATGTTTTTCCACAGGGTATTTAGGCTTATCCATTCAGCAGGAAACCACCATCAGGTAGAGCCAACCTGGGCCTGCAATGGCCACCGCTGATGACCAGAGTGCTGTGAGAAACACCACAGACTGACCTGCGACTGGCTCCCTCAGCTGGCTCTGTGCTTCACAAACCTCTGGGGGCAAAGGGCTCTAGTCTAAGCCTACCAAAATACAGTGCAACCCCCCCTTGGCACACAATCACTCAATGGAGATTAAAGAAATGTGGGTACAGAGTGAGGGTTAAGACACAGTACCCTGTATGGGTGAGCAAAGTGCTCAGGGAAACGATGATAATGAATGATTAATTAAATGCGAATGGGGAGTGGCTTAAAGAAAGCAGACACACAGTCCTTGTGTGGGAATGTTCCAGGGGGATCAGCTGTTCTATCAGCACCATTTCCATTCCTTTTGGAGTCTTTGAACAATGCTGGAATTCAGATTTAGAGCATTGTCTAAGATGTAGGGGGAGGGCCTTCTTTCCCCAGAGTTGCCTAGAGACAGGCGCTGAAGCTGGGCAGGGGTCAGAGAGAGGCTTCCTTTTTGAGTGTGCTAGTGTATGTCCTTATGCCATGGTTCTCTGGTGTACGTCATTATGCCGTGGTTCTCTGGTGTACTTCCTTATGCCGTGGTTCTCTGGTGTACGTCCTTATGCCGTGGTTCTCTGGTGTACGTCATTATGCCATGGTTCTCTGGTGTACGTCATTATGCCATGCTTCTCTGATGTACGTCCTCATGCCATGGTTCTCTGGTATACGACCTCATGCCATGGTTCTCTGGTGTAAATCCTCATGCCATGGTTCTCTGGTGTACGTCATAATGCCATGGTTCTCTGGTGTACATCCTTATGCCGTGGTTCTCTAAATAACCTCTTAGTGCAACATGACATTTTGTATTATGCAGTCAGTGCTCACTCGCATATCTGGCACAATCATTCAGCATAAATAATGTACTTCAGGCTAAGGGCTGCCCTACAAGACTCAGAACTTGCGGTAGACAGACGACTGTTCTATGTAGTTCAGTACATGATGTAGGCAGACGAATGCTCTATGTAGTTCAGTACATGATGTAGGCAGAGAGCTGCTCTATGTAGTTCAGTACATGATGTACAGTACGCAGACTGCTGCTCTACGTAGTTCATTACATGATGCAGGCAGATGACTGCTCTACATATTTCAGTACAGGACATAGGCAAGACTGCTCTGCATAGTCCTGTACATAATGTAGGCAGACGGCTGCTCTTCCTAGTTCCGTACAAGTCTAGGTAGAACTCATCCAGGAGATGTCCCTTGGTGTTCATCATCACCACCCCCTTGCCAAGCACTGTGGGGGAGAGTCAGTCAGACAAACCTCCCCTCTACCTCCCGTCCTCCCACTAAATTCCTCAGTCAGGCTGGATTACCCGGCCCGCCTCTGAAATCAATAGCCCGTTTGAAGGCAAAGTAGCAAAAGGGAGGCGTCGGCGTCTGAAGTTCTCTCTCTTCTCTCGTTGGCTGTCTGGCTGGTAAATATCCCTGCGTCGTGTTAAACAGGAGGGCTATAATTAACTGTGCGAGACGCCAGTCAGCCAGGGTTGGGCGCTGTGCCAACGGATCAGCCCTAATTACTATATTCACTTTGTCAGGAACACTCACTTTCCTGCTCCGTCTGATGGGCCCTAGCAGCCTCAGAAATCCCCCGGCACTGAACAGCACATTCTCAGCCAGCCAGGCAGGCAGATAGACAGATAGGCAGGCAACACTGACTGGCAGGGAGCGGGCTGGGCGGGGTCACAGTGGCAGGGTGGGTGGAGGACTGCAGCAGGAGAAGACATCAGCCAACTGCCCCCGCCAAGCTCAGGACAAACAAACCAAAACAGACAGTATTGCTGCTCCCAGCCGTCACGTTAGATCGTCCTATTGATTAGATCACGTATATACGGCCTTCTTCCAGGTATCACATAACTGTGGCTTAAACATGATCCGAAGCTCCAATGTTTAGTCAACTGGGATTTAAGATCGAGATAAACACTGGTTTAAAAACAGACGTCTGGTGTTCTACATTGTCTCCAGGAATGGATCAAGTGTTAGTTTGTGGTGTAAAAACACACACATTTATTGATGTTTTTGAGCAGTGTTTTTTCACACAGTTTGTCAACAGTCTGTTAATATGCATGGGATTTAGCTACCATTAAATTCTCTGAATTGAGTTCCTATCAAATGGCCAACTTAGGCTGTTAGAGGTATTTACATGTGGTAAAACGTGCTGACAAATACATTTTTTTATTTTAAACATGGCCTGCTATCAATGCTTCTCATATATTACTGAACTGGAAATATGTGAGCTGTCCAGGCAGGGGATGAATATGGCTTTATTTAAACAGTTTTACTGTGGAAGCAGCTCAGACAGCCATTTCAGGGCAGTTTATCACACTAAAGCCTCTTTCACAGCCTCGGCCCAAATGGTCCACATACAGGCAAATCACACTCCAAAGCCTGTTTGAACACAGCCAGAGTGATAAGGATCAGTTGCATACGCGGGCGCATTCATGGGGCACCAGTGAGGGGAGCTTGATAGCAGAGATGTAATTACGTACAGTATGCGCGAGCACAACGTCCCTCCTGCCAAACAGGGCATTCCTTCAGATGAGCTACGCATCTGACTACTGTGGACTGTGAACAGGTGATATGACTGAGAAACTGAGCATAATAGAACACATTTTCATTTGACGTAAAGAAATACTGATACTTACTCTTCCGTGCGCTTGAATATCGACTGGAAAAACTCAATGCTGTATTTTTGGCTACAAAAACGCTATTATTCCAACAACACAGAAACTTGAGTTAAAACTAGTGTTCTAACGATGCATCGACAGAGGATGCGCCGTGTTTCCCAAAAACCCATGCAGTAGAACATTTGCCAATTATGGTATTAGACCATGTGTTATCACATTTGAAAGAAATCAGATACTCTTTCTGCATTCTAATCTCAGCGTAGAGAATTATACCACAACACTAAAGATGAATCAGCTCCCAGGAATGTATTTTTACCTATATTTGCAAATATTAAGGCAGCTTATATTAATGCCTAACCTATAGAAACAAAATCAAATAAATGTAGACTTGGCACATTGCGCACACATAATTAGTGTATACTGATGCACATCTTACAGACAGACTAATAACTAGCCAAATTCATCAGTCATTTATGAATGACAAAGGACATTAGTTCAACATTCAATTACTATATGAAGGCCGCGTTTTTACTGTAAACAGTATGCAGGTGTTTTTAGTCATGTGTGTTTTTATTTCAAACATTACAATAAAGCTGAAAGTTATCAGGGGGACAGTTAAACACCAATTGTGTCAAAGTTTAGCTGAGCTCCTGTGTTAAGAGAAATGGAAGGACAGAAAAGTACCTTACGATGTACTTTGCTCTTTTAAATGACAAGATTTTAAGTACAACTTTTGTAATGGTGGATTTGGCGACCACTCAGACTTAACTGCTCCTACAAAAGTTTTTAATTATGAACAATTTCACCATATAACACACAGATGACAGTTTTTAAATAAAGCCCTCTCTGGGTCAGACACTCCGCTCAGTCGCCACATCCCCGTGGTGACTTGTTACATCAACCTGACAAGAGCACTTATGACGTCTTCCCGCGGTTCTGGTGATGCCATACAGTAAGCGTCTTACTTAGATTATAGAAGGGCACTTGATTTCACGAGGGAATTATCAGACTCATATATCTTCTGACAAACTGAGAAAGGGCAGACAGTGTCAGAACACTCAAACTTGAGATCAGGTAAAACCTCTTCGGGCAGACATGGCTGAAACGACTGAAAGCCTTGACACCTTAGTTCAGTACTTATTGAACAGAGGGTTGAAGACCCTACACTTGAATGTGCTTAAATAAAAAAGTTACTTCTAAAAAAAAGGGATGTGTCTCATTTAAAGGGGAGTGTTAAGGTGGGCATATCAGCCTTCCATCAGACAGAGATGAATTGCAACACCCTACACCAGTGAGGTCAAACAGTGATAACGCAGCTAGAAAATTCCCTCGTTCATTAAACTACCATTCTGTCTTGTCATGCCACGTGACAGAATAATGGAGTGGGAACACCAACATGTTTCAAAGAACAGTATAACGGCGTGTAGAAACCAGCCTCTTCATTTTCAGATCAGACTACTCCTTGAGACGTTATCAAGCAGACTCTGTAACTAAAAACGGAGGTAATCGATACCACATTTTACATTCTTCAGACAGAAGTCACATGCAACACTAGCCAAGACGGCATTCAGAACTAAAATGGAGGTGAGCCAAACAGCCCAGCAAGTTCCTCTACAGGAGTGCACAGAAGAGCCACTCAGCACATTGAAAGGGTGTCCAGTCCTCCCCTTCTCAGAGCGAGGGGATGAAAAACTACATTGAGTTAGCAACCCTGAGTACCCTCTGAACAGCGCTGTAATTACGGCAGCTTTCCAGCTCCAAGCGACAGAGGGATGAAATGTCCACCCCTCAGCCGGAACCCCTTGATGTTTTGTACCGTGGGTTTTGGGCCCATCCTGGCAACTAGATCATGTCTTTTTTTCCCACTTTTCCTTTTTTTCCCCTCTCGTACAGAGTTCACAGAATTGCAGAGAACACTGACTGCCAGCCAAAACCCAGGCACGATTAATTTAGTAACGGGTTATTAAGCTAAAACATAAATTGCAGCCCTGGACGGTTTAAATGGAAAAGAAGCCTGATTTATTGGTGAGCCAGAGACAACACAGGTTTTTACTTTCCATTTATTCATCAACACTCGTTGGGAGTGGTAACGCGTGAAGAATTTTCAGACCAAAAAAACGAGAGAAGAAAAAGGAAGAATTAGTGGCGTGGAGGAGGGGCCACAGCATTGGCCGCCGTGATCAAAGACAGAACTAGCTGGGGAGACCAGCAAAATGCCCTTGACATTCTTATCCCAGCTCTTCCCTGGATGGACTAGATTTGGTTTGGCAGAGCACTACATCAGCTGAACAAACAGATTCATATTGTTTGCCATCACTTTGTATCCTTGTATTTGTTGAGGACTTTCAGTGGATTATCAATCAAGGCTGGCTAATAGCCTCCTCTGGGCAGTCCAAATAAGTCCCAGGTTATCTAAAGTGCCCAAAAACTGTTTTCTATGCTACTGTATATCTGATGCTGGAGAGAACAGAATAGCCAATAAAATGTTCCTTCAACTGAAACAGACATTGTTCCTTATCACCAGTCAGGTTCAGGGTCACCTCATGTTCAAGGCACAGATCAATAAAGTGATCCATCATTCTTTTGAGGTCAAATGGTAATTTTGAACAGAACTGAGGTTCAGTTACATAAGCTTGACCATTGTGTTGAAAGTGGCGTACAGGGCATACTGTCTGTGTAACAAAGGGATCTGCGGGGGCACTGAGCCATGACTGAACAGTGACTGTGCCCCCCCCCAAATCACTGTGCTGCTAACACACTGACAATAGCCAATACACACCCTGCCGGCACAGCTCATAACATCAAGCTTCACGTGTCCCTACCAGAAACAGCCATACAAACAATATCTTAACCAATAGGTCATAGTATGTCCTAGTGTGCGGGAATGGCATGTTTCTTCCCGGTGGTGTTTTCCTGACCACTGTGGGCATCCAGTGGGCAGAAGGGCAGCCTGTGTGCCAGAGCTCCATGGATCAGCATGGCCACAACGAAGCATGCAGCTGACAGAGCACTTCTGCCCTCATACGTCTGTTTGTGTATGCCAGTCTGCTTTTCTGACAGTGTGCTCTTTGTGTCTATGTACTTGTGTGTGTGTTCCTGTGTCTCTGTGTTCTTGTGTCTGTGTGTTTAAAGAGGGATCAGAGAGAGAGAAGGACAGACCTGAGCAATGACATTGTCAGAGCCTCATCCAGCCAGTTAGCCAGCAGAGGGCCTCCTGTGAAGGAACTAGGTTTCTGGGCTGTGTAGAGGATGTGCGTCAGGTGGCCCAGTCCTCAAAACAACAACCCCCAGCTGGGTTCTCACACTGAGGCTATATATATATATATACCTCACCAGTTTCACCTGGTGAGGTACTGCCAGAGTATTACTGTGTAGAACCTCCCATCTGAGCGCAATGGTTCTCCTCACTCTCCTCCTGTCTCCTGCCTAACAAAACTCTGAGTGCGGAGCGCCATGGCGACAGTGTAGCCACACAAAAGGGTCACGTGACGTGGAGAAGAGACGGTGCAGCGGGTGGACACAAGGACCCAAACACTCAGCGCAGCTGGAGCGTCACGCATTCCTGGTGTTTACAAGATTTAGGCCAAAAAACAAATCCACCCCCCTGAGGAACTCTGCGGTGCAAAATGGGCCTGTTTTCTGTCTGAATAGGGAGCTTATGTCATCGCTACAGAGCATTTTAGGAGCATGAGAAAACGGCAACCTGTGAAAACGATGGCAGAGGGGTGAGTCACACAGGGCCGAGGAGAGGCAGTGTTCCTGTGCATTGTTTACCAACGCTTGGTTTCATCTGAAGGAATATTGAAAAGTGTAACATCTAGACTATAATCACCTACTGTAGGGCTTTAATATGGTTGATTTCTAGACTATAATCATCTACTGTAGGGCTTCAATATGGTTGATTTCTAGACTATAATCACCTACTGTAGGGCTTCAATATGGTTGATTTCTAGACTATAATCACCTACTGTAGGACTTCAATATGGTTGATTTCTAGACTATAATCA
>JACXGM010039793.1:0-10489 GCA_016801145.1 Umbra pygmaea
TCTTTTGCAGGTGTTTAGAGTTAATTAGTTGATTCAGATGATTAGGTTAATAGCTCGTTTAGAGACCCTTTTCATGATATGCTAATTCTTTGAGATAGGAATTTTGGGTTTTCATGAGCTGTATGCCAAAATCATCAGTATTAAAACAATAAATGACCTGAAATATTTCAGTTGGTGTGCAAGAAATCTAAAATATATGAAAGTTTAATTTTTATCAGTTCATTATGGAAAATAATGAACTTTATCACAATATGCTAATTTCTTGAGAAGGACCTGTATATATATATTGTATTGAGGAGTTAGAAGTAAATCTACTGTACCATTTAGGATTTGCAAATAATACAAACAATTATACTGTAGGCACCACTGCTTCTAACTAATGTTTATTCTCCACACCAGTTTATAAGTGTGAGTCATGGTCTTCAAATGCAATTTTACCTTCCCAGAATTTGGTGTAGTGGTTTAATCTCCTGACTTTAGACCACACATGCCCCCTGGCGTCAAGGTATCCAGCCCTGGTTGGGCCAATTATCTGTGCCCTTCCTCTCTACCCTCCTCTACCAAAAACAAGCATTGACATGACAGTGGCTTGTACACTTTCCTTTCTTTGTTGTGACAGATATGATAATTTCAGAAAATGTTAGTTTCTCTACCAGCTTAGGATAATTAACCACAGAAAATACCGAGTGAACAGCTCTGAATGATTAAATTAAACTTTTGAACAGGTGAGAAATATAGGTTCTGATGATTTGCACTGCTTTTGCTACAATTCTCTTGGCCGGTTTTAGTGCTGAGTCTAAGATGTCTAAGTTGGGGGGTATTGCACAAAAGTAGAATAAAGAAATCCAGGATAACTGAAAAAGCGCAGCTTGACTTAGTGTGATTCGCTCATCGCGGCTTAATCCGTTGCACGTTTGCCGAGCCAGGATGAAAAGGTAAAGCTATGTCAAGCCAGATGTAGATATTTGGGATAAGTGCACGTTCACGGCTTTCTTAAAAAGACCACTATATCGATCCCAGATTTACTGATGCAGAGATGGAGAAGACGCGTGCAGTATATTTTTCACCCGCTGAGCAGCAACTTCTTATGGAAAGTTACGAGGAGGTGAAGTATAGTATCTGCAAAAAAGAAAATACAGCTGCGTTTAGGATTTAAAAATATCTTCCTACACTGAAAAAAGTATGACAAGTGGTTGTTCATCCAATGCAATTATTCTCATTCCTTTCAGTGAAAATAATGAGTTTATTGTATAACCTATTATTTTTAAACGTGCAATTAGGGCTGGGCAATAATTCAATATTTATCGTTATCGAGTTTTTGAAAATAATATCGAGAAGAATATCCCATATCGACATATCGCGATAACAGCTGGTTTTGTTCTGAAACAAAGAAACATCCAACAAATGAGGAGTATTTCATATTTCTTGTAGTTCAGTTTTACCTGAAACTTCTAAACAGAAATATAACAAGGTCAATCAATATTTTTGTTTGTACTGTTTTTATATGTTTATACAGCAGACTATACACTTTGATTTAATCAAGTCACAGCAGGTCCTATATAAAGTTCAATATATCGTCAGGCATATCGTATCGAAAAAATATCTATATTATATCGTGATATCATTTTTTGGCCATATCGCCCAGCCCTACGTGCAATATGTAATTTTTTGCCACCAGGGGGCTCTCAATCAAAACAATAGCAAAAGATGTACTTGGATGACGTCGCGAGGTCGCGTGGGATCATGGGTTTTGTTATCGTCGTCAATGACAACCTTCCAATCTAGCGTCTCCGGCAGAAAAATCGTCACTGACAAAGTAATGTGTTGTTAAAAATATTATAACTTTATTCACGTTATGTTTGGCGGTTCCCTGGAACTTAAAGCAACTATATTATATGACATCATTGACGGGCGACAAAAAGAAACGTCCCGTGTCTTCAAATTAAATTACAAATTTCTCTGGATTTGAAAGTTGCTGGAAACATTTAGGATAATGTAAGTACACAACTAAGAAATATATATAATATATGTATAGTGATGTTTTCTTTCAATGCAAAGTATGTATTTTGTTATTGTTTTGATTGATATTACATATTGTACCTTTAATTGAGAGAATATTAAATTTGCCTGGGAAGTGCAAACCTAAACATTTCATCTTGACTCAAAGCATATTTTGTAGGTTACATCATATTTGCTCTCAAGTTTTGACACTTCCCAGCATGCTTTTCTGCACCTTTACTTTTTAAGAATTGTTTGTTTTAATGTATGTTCTGCTTCATGCATTAATGTATCAATCACTTTGTTTGATTATTAAATTATAATAATAATCTTTACTTTTCAAACCTAATATAAACTGTAAATGGTGTAATTTATTGCAACCATTACTGAGAAGAGTGTTCCATTCTATGTAGTTTAGCAAAATTTTTTTCACCAATGCAGTTCTTTCCACTGCAAGTTATGGGTGATAAAATATTTAATCTGCTGGATGTTCCATCAGTTTGATATTCTAATTTGTAAAAATACAATCTTGAACTAACTGTCAGTGTGTTACGAAAGCTGTAAACACTCAGAAGTTGGTATTTGCCACATTTCCTTAGAAACGCATGCTGAGAGATATGCAAATGTGAATTTGATAATTCAGATTGGCTCAATTTACAGAAAATATGAGGATTGGCTGTGATGATCAACTTAAAAAAAGACATGTTAAACCAAATTTTATTACATTTATTGGGACAACCTACAAAATCACGCATTGAACAAATTTATTTATTTTACATTCTGTAAGTATAAGAAATATAGGTGTGATTTATTACTCTACATTTTTTAAGTTGGATCAATGATATATTTTTTTTTTAGTGTGAGCAGAGGGAATTAATGCTCCTCTGGAAATTTACGCTAAAGACTAGGCCTAAATACATACCCTTTTCCACAATGCGATAATATGTTTTACAACCATATGCACAAATGTCTATAAACTATGTCTAATCCTAAATTTATTTCTACAATTAATGTTCATACAGAACAAACATGACTGGGCAAAATAACCTGGCAACAAGCCAAGATCAAATATAAAAACATTTTGCAGGCTGGTAAGTGCCTTAGTTCTTAACAGTGCGCAAATGTAGAAATTACTTACAGGGGAAGGTGATAAAGATGTGTAACAAGGACGTCAGTGCCATACACACACTTCTGACAGTACGGCAAATAGTGCCTTTATTTAGAAATAAAAAATAAAGAAAATTTGCCCTCATCACTGACTTCTTTGAAATCACTGTTGCAATTTCATGAACCATTTCAAACCATCTAAACAACTGCAATGAATGTAAGAATGTTTAACATGTTAATTTTGGATCAGAGCGACCACTGATTTAACACGAGACTCCAGGATTAATCTTAGCCTGGCTGTTAGCCTGCTCTGGAGCAGGCTAGCTGCAAAGAATAAATCTCCATGGTTACTTGGCTGGGTTTACTTCTAGCAGCTTTTGTGCAACCAAGTCGAAGCTAAATTCATCCAGGATAGCTTGAATATCCCGGCTTAATCCCTTATCTTGGTTTTGTGCAATACCCCCCTGGACTAATGTACATTTTCCAATTAGCCTCCTACATGAGATCCCTCTGTTACTATCTTGACTCTGTCCCTGTTTGTAAGAGCCTCTTAGTAAGAGAGGTCTGTTTTTCATTGTCTGCCTTCCTGTCTGCTGACCATATCTCTCTCTTTGTCTCAATATTGTCTATGTGTCCAGGCTCTGTGCTTTGTCTTTAGTATTATCTGTTTCACAAATGTGGAAAGGTCCATGTTACCCTGTAGGTGGGGCTTGGGGCGACAGTGGTACCCATGCATTCAGTCTTCTAAAAAATTCAGTTTAGCCAAATAAAAGTGGAAATCCAAGCAGCCCACACATTTTTCATAATCTCCAGCCCAATGCCCACTTAGAAGGTTATTATTCCCATGTTGAGTTCCACGGCAGTAAATCAATCTGAAAACCAGAGTTGTACTGGTAATGCAGAGCTGGTTTGCATTTGGAAATTGTCATTTCAAATTGTAGGTGGCATTTTTCACTGCAAGTTTTGGCAATTGACATGAGAACATTTACACTATAGAAAATACCCTATAAAAGTGTTATCTATCTATTAAAATACTATCACTATGTTTATACATGTTGAAGGAAAAAATTACCAGAAACTTTACTGTTTTTTCATAATGCATTTTTTACAGTGTTCGTAATTGCAAATCTGCAGTGTAGTTCAATTTAAGAGAAACTCTAGTGGACAAGTGCCGTGCTTCATACTAAAAGCAATATTTAACATCTTTTAACCCTTTAATGTCCTTGCTGCGGAAAAAAACCCATTGTGTGCTCTACCAAACGGTTGAGTCGAACATTAAAGGGTTTACCAGGAATTATCTTCTTGTGCATACAAAAGTACAATAAAAACATACTGACAAAAGCCAGGTGGCTAGCTGGGGAGTGGGCAGCATTTTTTAGCAAACTGTTGTTGCTGCAATTCACCTAGCATACACTTTTAGGATTAATTCAACACATGTCTCATTTACAAGCTTTTAATGAATGCTTTTATCCCCCTCCAGACTGCCCAGACGGTTCTTGTAGTCGTAGTGGTGTTCTGCCTGTCATGGCTCCCCCATCACGTGGTTCACCTCTGGGTGGAGTTTGGTGACTTCCCCCTAACCCAGTGGTCTTTTGTGTTCCGGGTGACGGCCCACTGCCTGGCCTACAGCAACTCGTCCGTCAACCCTGTGATCTACGCTTTCCTCTCAGAGAACTTCAGGAAGGCCTACAAGCAGGTGTTCAGATGTCAGATCACCAGCAACTCCCCTCTCAACGAACTCAAGGAGTTCCGCAGCAAGGTGGACAACACTCCACCCTCGACAAACTGCACAAACGTCTGAGCAAAGTTTGCTGAGTGTTTGAGAACCACTGAGCTGCAATGATGATGACTGGGTCTCTGAGACGTTTAGGTGGGGTCTGAGACTTAAGCAACGAGGGTCCATGTTTGTCTTCAGAGATTGATAGTCATAGGTAATTGTGAACTAAGAATGTCGATGTGCACATACAATTCTAAGAGACATGGCTACAAGCTTAAGCTACACAGCTACAAATCAGCACTAATCCAGCATCTGAAAAATTTATTTGGCTAACCTTGAACTGTGTTGACTGCTGTGCCATGCTTAATACTAATGTAGTCAGCCCCTGTAGGTTTCTCTCGTCTCTCACGCTACCTCTCTTTTTCTCTCTCTCTCGCAGTATTGAAAGTTTACTGAGTCTAACTCTCAGGAAAATAAAAGAATGTGGACTTTGATATTTTGCTGATTCATTTTATTTTACATGAAATGATTGTTACATTGACTTATTATTTGCTGATATTTTGCGCATGTGAATATTGTTGGTCCTAGTTGACACTATTTGCTTTTTACATATTATATGCTTAAGGTTACTGTTGTGTCAAATAGTACTTAAAAAAAGTTAACTACGGTGTAGTTAAAAAATATATTTGCAAAGCTTTTGCTGTCCAATATATTGCCCAGCCTATCAAAAATGCACCTGTTATGTTCTCTTCAGAGTTGAATGTTTTGAAGACAAAACATTGTGTTTGAATAGAATGCCAGATTCACTTGTTGTGAGTTGCCATTGTGTTTACAAGGTATATATTGCCTGTTTCACTTTTACCTATCTTGCCATTTAATAGACTTTCAGTGGAAAAAAAAGACATATAATGATATTTGTAATAATTGCTATTGTAGAACCTGTTTTAGAAATACTGTAATGTGTACTCAATATAAGTCTATGTTATTTATTTAGTTGGTGTAAGATATGGGAAAGTTAAACCCATGTTTTCTGCCCTTGTTTTGTCTCATGAGATTGGACTGGAACTGGGAATTCAAAGTTACTGATAAATGCAACCCAGACTATCAAGTCCAGTTATTCGTCTGAATCCCTTATTGCCCATTATCAGTTATTTTAACATGATATTAAGATTCTCTTGACAGCTTTAATTATTCTTTCAACCCCGCAACTGTTTCTGCTCCAGAATAATTTTTGAAACGAATGTTTACCTACTGGAATTGGCTGGATTGTCATTCAGTGAATTATATTTCTGTGTTCTGCAAATAATTTAGTATATTACTCATATTATCCTGAGATATCTTTAATTTTGTTGACCGATGTAGTGGTTATTCATGTTAATATCACATTAAACTGTTCATAATGTTTTGGCAAGCAACATGTTTGAAATATTTGTAAACTTTTTTGTTATTATGAACTTGCCTCAAATTCTATATATAATATATTTGACCATGGATATTTGAAGGGCAAGCTAAATTTATTTACTGGCGTTTAGCTGTTGGAGCAGAAGTTTCCTTTCTCCATGAATAAGTGTATATATTTTAATTTCTGAATATATTACAGGAAATATAAACTAATTTGAAGGTGCGTCAGATGTCTCAGTTAAAACATGTGTTTTAAAAATGTATTTTATTTAAAAACAGTAGTATCTTCTGAAAGAAGTGAACTGCCCCAGAGCTGCACAGTGATGTCTAATGAGGTTGCAGAGCAGGCCCAAAATATAGACACAGCAGAGAAATAGAGAAGGTACTATGTGCCTCAGAGAATTATAATACAAATCAGGGACGCATTTTAGCTTGAACGCTTTAGAGGCCTTAGACCTTGGAGGCATAAAAATTGCAAAATGCAAATTTTGGTCTAGCCACACCCTTACAAAGTATTGTATTACACTGCCGTATAGCTAAATGTTTTAATAAACAGATTGGTACTGTAGGACACAGCAAACTTGTCCCAATTCAGTTGGATCATAGTGGTGATTATACATGTTTAAATGTTTCCAAAACTCAACAATGCACGTGCACAAACAAAACACAACACTTTTGTTTTTGCCCCCATTTATATTTATATTAAAAAATATTGTTCACAAATCTGTCTAAATCTGTGTTTGTGAGCACTTCTTTCCTGAGAAAATCCATCCACCTCACAGGTGTGGCATATCAAGATGCTGATTAGACAGCATGATTATTGCACAGGTGTGCCTTAGGCTGGCCACAATAAAAGGCCACTCTAAAATATGCAGTTTCATCACACAGCACAATGCCACGCATGTTGCAAGTTTTGAGGGAGGAAAAGCTGTGAGGTGGATGGACAGATTTAGACAGATTTGTAAACAATATTTGAGAGAAATAGGCCTTTTGTGTACAAAATCTTAGATCTTTGAGTTCAGCACATGATAAATGGGGGCAAAAACAAAAGTGTTGCATTTATATTTTTGTTCAGTGTACTATATTGCCTAACCTGGATTTGATTAAGATTCTAGTTTCTCAGTAGCCTGGTTGACACCAGACCCTTCTCAGTTGTAACTGGGCAAGGTTCATTCACAGCTTATTTCCAAAGGGGCGTCACCAACGGACGGCGCTCAAATGCCTCTCGGTGCAATTGGATGTCAGACTTTTGCCAGAACGAGTCGACAAGACCGCAACAACATCTTTTTTTAAGATATGAAGGCTTCGAGTGTTGTTCTTTGCTCAGTTTTTAACAAAAAGGAAATGTTCAATTCGCTTAAAACAGAATAGATAGCTGATTCTAACAAGTGATTCGATCGTTGTTATTGTCTGCTTTAACCAATGACAGTATATAGCTGCGCTATCGTCATCATGTAAAGCCCGCCTTAACAGTTGTGATTGGTGTCTCCATTTGGAAAAATTGGAAATGTGCTTGAATGGGCTCTTGACCAGACTGACTTGCAGAGCAAATCTCAAATTTGTCCTTCAGGGTTCTAGTTTCTCAGGTCAGTCCTGATAATATTTGGGATATCAAAGAAAACACTTGATTCTGATATTGCTTTATATTGTTTTTAGAGTTGATGGGATGTATGGAGCTAAAATAGTGTCAATAAAGATAAATGCACAGACTACATTCACATTTGCACACACAGGATTCATACATGCACACAGATGATTCATACATGCACACACATGATTCATAAATACACACACAGGATACACAAATGTGCACAAAATTCACAAATGCACACACAAAATTTAAAAACCACAGAAGATTCACAAATGCACACAAAATTCACAAATGCACACAAAATTCATAAATACACACACAATTCAGAAAGGCGACCATCATTTACAAATGCACACAAGATTCAGAAATGCACATGACACGATTCAGAAATGTATTTCTGATGCACACACAAATATATCTTGATTTACAAACTGCTTGTGGTCTGTGGACGTCACTGCATTTGTGTGTGAATTTTGAGACTCCCCTGACGTGGCTCGACACACAAATGCATTTTTTGTATTTCTGTGTGCATCAGAATTACATTTCTGAATCATGTCCTGTGCATTTCTGAGACTTGTGTGCATTTGTAAATTTTGTTTGCCTTTCGGAATTGTGTTTATTTATGAATTTTGTGTGCATTTGTGAATTTTGTGTGCATTTGTGAATCTTCTTTGCTTTTTAAATTTTGTGTGCATTTGTAAATTTTGTGCGCATTTGCGTATCCAGTGTGTGTATTTATGAATCATCTGTGTGCATGTATGAATCCTGTGTGTGCATTTATCTTTATTGAGACTCTTTTAGCTCCATAGGGATGAGGTGGGGGGATTGCACTTGATTGCACTGCAAAAAACTGTCTCCAATGTTAATGAATTTGATTTGTTAGCTTTAAGACTTTCATTCGGTATTAATTGTAAAATTACAATTGTTAGATTGTCATCCCTCTTCTGAAAAGAAAAATATATGCTTAACAATTTAACAGAACTTTTAGCCAAACCTCACATTATCATTAAAACAAATTATAGAAACTAGTGAAAAAGCCTTACAGGATCTATTCCATAGAAATCTTGACAATATTTCTACTATACCTGAAGCTGCGCTGGCCTTAAAACACTTTATGAATATTTTTAATTCCATTACAGATAAGCATGATCCATACATTCTTGAAAGAGATGAGGCATGGCCTAAGGATGTACTCTTCACCCATCATCGCAAGCATCATGCACGGTATGATTATGTTCACCGACCAGAGATCCGTGATTGAATTTACAGGCACCCGATCTGAACACAAGGAGTAGCTGGAGAGCGAGGTGGTAGGATAAATAATCTGACTTATCTAACTCAAATTGTAAGGTAGGCTACAACTCGCTGAGTTGTCATTTTAGCCTAATGGTCTACACACCCATTAATGAGTCACTAGCTCACACGTTCCCCCATTTCACTTATTTTGTTACTATTTCAGAAGACTGGCTGCAGCTCCTCCTTGACTGATTTTTTAATTAAACAGAGTGACTCACATCTGATTGGCATCCTATTCAATGTACCGAAAAAAAACAAACATAAAAAATAGAAATAGTTTAATAAATTATTAGTACAGCTTTCACTGGCAAAGGGTTTTTGCCGATCTCCAAAAAATCGATAATCGATTAAATTAAGTTAGAATCAGCTGTGCTAAATTAGAGTTGGAACTCTCTGAAAATACAAGTACTGTAAAACATCACAACATCCTCACACCTACCCCCAGCCATAATTTACATTGGAATGGATTAATTCAATGATGCATCATTGGGCAGCCATACCGCATACTGGTCATGGAACAACGGATCAGCTCTTTACTCTCACAAGGATCCTGGAGGGGGCCTGGGAGTGTGCCCATCCTGTCTACATGTGTTTTGTGGATTTGGAGAAGGCGTATGACCGGGTCCCCCGGGAGATACTGTAGGAGGTGCTGCAGGAGTATGGGGTGAGGGGGTCCCTTCTTAGGGCCATCCAATCTCTGTATGACGAGAAGCGAGAGCTGTGTCCGGGTCCTCGGCAGTAAGTCGGACTCGTTTCATGTGAGGGTTGGTCTCCGCCAGGGCTGCGCTTTGTCACCAATCCTGTTTGTAGTATTTATGGACAGGATATCGAGGCGTAGTCGGGGTGGGTTGCAGTTCGGAGGGCTGAGGATCTCATCGCTGCTTTTTGCAAATGATGTGGTCCTGATGGCATCATCGGCCTGTGACCTTCAGCACTTACTAGATCGGTTCGCAGCCAAGTGTGAAGCGGCTGGGATGAGGATCAGCACCTCTAAAGCTGAGGCCATGGTTCTCAGCAGGAAATCGATGGAGTGCCTACTCCAGGTAGGGAATGAGTCCTTACCCCAAGTGAAGGAGTTCAAATACCTTGGGGTCTTGTTCGCGAGTGAGGGAACAATGGAACAGGAGATTGGTCGGAGAATCGGCGCAGCGGGGGCGGTATTACACTCATTGTATCGCATCGTTGTGATGAAAAGAGAGCTGAGCCAGAAGGCAAAGCTCTCAATCTACCGGGCAGTTTTTGTTCCTACCCTCACCTATGGTCATGAAGGCTGGGTCATGACCGAAAGAACGAGATCCAGGGTACAAGCGGCCGAAATGGGTTTCCTCAGGAGGGTGGCGGGCATCTCCCTTAGAGATAGGGTGAGAAGCTCAGTCATC
>JACXGM010039794.1:0-10489 GCA_016801145.1 Umbra pygmaea
GGTTTATATCCTGATTAAATGGTATACAAGACCGTATGACAGGTAAGACCTTATAAACCAGGAGGTTTATATCCTGATTAAATGGTATACAAGACCGTATGACAGGTAAGACCCTATAAACCAGCTGGTTTATATCCTGATTAAATGGTATACAAGACCGTATGACAGGTAAGACCTTATAAACCAGCTGGTTTATATCCTGATTAAATGGTATACAAGACCTTATGACAGGTAAGACCTTATAAACCTGGTGGTTTATATCCTGATTAAATGGTATACAAGACCGTATGACAGGTAAGACCTTATAAACCAGCTGGTTTATATCCTGATTAAATGGTATACAAGACCGTATGACAGGTAAGACCTTATAAACCAGGTGGTTATATCCTGATTAAATGGTATACAAGACCGTATGACAGGTAAGACCTTATAAACCAGGTGGTTTATATCCTGATTAAATGGTATACAAGACCGTATGACAGGTAAGACATCACATCAGTTTTAACTGCTCTAATTGTGTTGGCAACCGGTTTATAACAGCAATATTCAATCTCAGGCATTTGTGAGGTATTGCCAATATACATCGGCCAAGTGCTGTGTCCAGGCACTCTGCAATGTTTTTTGGCTCTTAACCGCTCTTAGCTATGGTGTTTTGGCCATTTACCATAATCCCCATGGCTTATGGCTAAACTATATCATGTAGGACATGTACATGGATCTTCATAAATGTAGATACATATGTAGATCTTCAGTCAACACAATTCTCCTGAGCTGTTTTCTGGCCACTGACTCACGGCATTTAGATCAGAGAAGTAGAAATAATTGATTATTAATTATCATTATTATCATTATTATCATTATTATCATTAAGGTCAATCACAGTATAATATGATGTTGGGTGGCTGCTAACAATGTGCCTCCAGCAGTCAATTTCTAAGAAATCCATTACATTTCTATGATTATGAAGAATCATTGTTCACGTTTAGCTGCAGTGCTTTGTAAGCATGATCACATTCAAATCAATATGATATATATACAGTATCTCACAAAAGTGAGTGCACCCCTGAAGTTTTTGTAAATATTTTATTATAACTTTTCATTTGACAACAATGAAGAAATGACACTTTCCCACAAAGTAGTGAATGTACAGCTTGTATAACAGTGTAAATTTGCTGTCCCATGAAAACAAAATCAACACACTGGTCATAAGGTCTAATCTGCTGGCAACAAATGTGAGTACACCCCTAAGTGAACGTGTCCAAATTGGGAAAGTATATTCAAATATTTGAATAATGTGACGGGTTTACTCACTTTTGTGAGATACTGTGTGTGTGTGTGTATATATATATATATATACACATATACACACTCACCTAAAGGATTATTAGGAACACCATACTAATACTGTGTTTGACCCCCTTTCGCCTTCAGAACTGCCTAAATTCTACGTGGCATTGATTCAACAAGGTGCTGAAAGCATTCTATAGAAATGTTGGCCCATATTCATAGGATAGCATCTTGCAGTTGATGGATATTTGTGGGATGCACATCCAGGGAACAAAGCTCCTATTCCAGCACATCCCAAAGATGCTCTATTGGGTTGAGATCTGGTGACTGTGGGGGCCATTTTAGTAGAGTGAACTTATTGTCATATTCAAGAAACCAATCTGAAATGATTTGAGCTTTGTGACATGGTGCATTATCCTGCTGGAAGTAGCCATCAGAGGATGGGTACATGGTGGCCATAAAGGGACGGACATGGTCAGAAACAATGCTCAGGTACGCCGTGGCATTTAAACAATGCCCAATTGGCACTAAGGGTCCTAAAGTGTGTCAAGAAAACGTCCCCCACACCATTACAGCACCACCACCAGCCTGCACAGTGTTAACAAGGCATGATGGAGCCAAGTTCTCATTCTGTTTACGCCAAATTCTGACTCTACCATCTGAATGTCTCAACAGAAATCAAGACTCATCAGACCAGGCAACATTTTTCCAGTCTTCAACTGTCCAATTTTGGTGTGCTCTTGCAAATTGTAGCCCCTTTTTCCTATTTGTAGTGGAGATGAGTAGTACCCGGTGGGGTCTTCTTCTGTGGTAGCCCATCCGCCTCAAGGTTGTGCGTGTTATAACTTTAGAAATGTTTTGCTGCATACCTCGGTTGTAACAAGTGTTTATTTCAGTCAAAGTTGCTCTTCTATCAGCTTGAAGCAATCGGCCCATTCTCCTCTGACCTCTAGCATCAACAACGCATTTTTGCCCACAGGACTGCCACGTACTGGGTGTTTTTCCCTTTTCACACCATTCTTTTGTAAACCCTAGAAATGGTTGTGCGTGAAAATCCCAGTAACTGAGCAGATTGTGAAATTCTCAGACCGACCCGTATGGTACCAACAACCATGCCACGCTCATAAATGCTTAAATCGCCTTTCTTTCTTATTCTGACATTCAGTTTGGAGTTCAGGAGATTGTCTTGACCAGGACCACACCCCTAAATGCATTGAAGCAACTGCCATGTGATTGGTTGAGTAGATAATTGCATTAATGAGAAATTGACCGGGTGTTCCTAATAATCCTTTAGGTGAGTGTATATATATACAAACACACATATTAGCTTATTTGTTCACAAATTAAGAGCTAGGGGAGACCGGGGTCAAAAGTAACAGAGGGCAATAGTAACACACTCAATTACTCCAATGAGGAACCAGCTATATTGATGACACTTATTCTGCAGTTGCTCAGTAGGATTTTCTCCCTGCTTGTGGAAAGTGAGCAGGATATGTACACCTCCGCAGACGTTTTCAACAAAAAACTGATTTTGAGGTATGAAAGTAACTTTTTGGATGTGAAAGCAGTATGTGGCCATCCAATTTATTTACAATTAATTAATTTATCATAGTCTCTCATTCAGAATTACTTAATGTAGTGAGGTGATATTTTTTACCTTTTTATTACTGGCCCTTCGAGGAAATGTTCCACAAACCCCTAGTGTTTAATGAATGAATGAATGAAAAAGTTTATTGGTCGTAACCAAAGTGTACAGTCAGAAGCTTCAGCTTATTTCAGACCCCCCTTCTCACATTTTTAAGATTCACAAAAAAATATCTAATTTTCCAACAATCTGTCAAATAAAAAAATCTATATTACACGAAAGTTGAATTATACAAAACAAGAAAAGATAAAAAACGAAACAACTATTCTCATATACTCATACAACTTTCTCAGACTGTACTTGCATACTGTACATACGTTGTGCCTGCATATGCCTCAATACTATACTTATCTAGTATCATGTCTTTGAACCCTTTTTTAAAACTAAAAACATTCCTATTATATTTTAATTCCTCTGGTAATGCATTCCATAACTTCACGCCACAAACAGATATGCACCTGCTTTTCATCACTGTGTTACATGTAGGTTGTTTCCAGTGAAGTTCTCCTCATAGGGCATAACCCCCTTCTCTTTCTCTAAACATGGTTTGTATATTATGAGGAAGTAAGTTATTTCGAGCTTTATACAAAACTAACGCAGTTTTCTGGTTCACCAGATCCATGAATTTAAGGGTTTTTGATTAACTTTTTGGGCTAATATAATTGACACACTATGTTGTTGAATGCATATTGGATCAGAAAACCACTAATTTATATTTTGATAAACAAATGGGGCGCAGATGGCTCAGTGGGTAGGGAGTCAGACTTGTAGTCAGAAGGTTGCCAGTTCGATTCCCGACTGAGCCAAATGTTGTTGTGTCCTTGGGCAAGACACTTTACCCTAATTGCTCGCAGGTCGTTGCTGTAAATAAGAAATTGTTCTTAGTCAACTTACCTGGTTAAATAAAGGTTTAAAAAAAAATTACAAAAAAAATCTAAAAGAACTACATTAAGCTCTGAAAAAAAATTAAGAGACTAAAATCATCAGTGTCTCTGGTTTAACAATTGGTACTGTAGGTTTTTGGTAAAAATTACATTTTTGTTTTATTCCATAAACTACTGAAAACATTTATCCCAAATTTAGATTAAAAACATTGTCATTCATAACATTTATTTGCAAAAGAAAACAAATGATGAAAATAACAAAAAAGATTCAGTATACCTCAAATAATGCAAAGAAAATATGTTAATATCCATTTTTAAACACAATAGTAATGTGTTAATTTAAGATTAATTCAGAAATCAATGTTTGGTGGAATAATAATAATTGTATAATAATTATAATAATTTACCTTCATGCAACTTGGCATGCTCTCCAGTCTTTCACATTGATGTTGGGTGAATTTAGGCTTCTCCTGTTGTAATTTATATGCCTTTTATAATTACACGAATCACAGTTATAACACGGTGACAACCAACCTCGTAATCGTGTGACATGTAGCCAAACCTTTATTTGCAACCACATGCCTTGACCTACAGTAGTATCTATTAAATATGCTGAAAACTAGCTATTAGGGTAGACTGAGTATAGTTGAGACACTTTTAGCGTTTTGATTTTTCACACAAAAATAGATACTGAGAAGAAGTGAATTTCCACATTACATGCCACATGACATGTAATTAGCTTGTAGACTAAAATATTAAAAATCAATAATATCCATAAATAGTTTATATTTTCCACAACAAGCTCATAAAAATAAGGTGATTTGTCTCAACTGTACCCATATGTGTTACAGTTGAGACAGTACCGTGGTACAGTTGAGACACCCATTTTTTTATGTAAAGGTAAATATCCGTTCATTGCAAATATAATAAATAAAGACAAATAAAGCAAATACACAGTTTAAATATCACAAATATCTAATTGCATCCTATGTTGGCTAATTACGACGTTTAAACTGTTATCATAACACTGAACAACTAAACAGCGTGTTAAGTAATAGAACTCTATCGCTGGGATGGTTTATACAGTGTCTTATCTGTACCCCGCTGGCCACCTTGCACATTTCTCTAGATTTTGCAATGACCTTGCATGGCACAATACCATGAATAATGCCTGTTTTTAGGGCACAGAATAACGTTTAAGATTATACCAGTTACGTTTAACAGTCACATAAGGAAAATAAACGATTCATTGCGGAGTGTGCATGGTGAAGTGAACGTTGTACCTTAGAAAAAAAACTTTTGCCGTTATCTTTAGATCGGAGATGCGTCCATTGTTCAAATTTCCCACGATCAAAGAGGACACCAATTTGTATGTGCACAGCAAAAATCAAAACTTGTGCTTGCTGCATTAGCAAGTGATTTAAGGTGTCTCAACTGTACACATTCTACCCTACATTATTCTATAAAGAGATTAACACGCTGCGCCCAGAAGAAAAAAATGCATAAGATAATATTTCCTATGACCCATCAAATTGGAAATGATTCCCTGACGTCAACATTGTTAGCTTACGCTACAAATTGCCAACATAAAAGCACTCATACTGAGAGGACACCGGTTTGATAAGAAAACTTGTAGTTACATACAGTAATGCCCCATAGTTTGGCTGTAACGAGCTCTGTGTCAGCCAACCCATGTGACAACGTTATCCACTAATCCAAAAATAATGGGAAGTAATCAGATACTGAGTTTGGATAATACAAAAATGATGTTACTGATTACGATTGTGGATGGGTAACTACTGTACGGATTTTATTTGAAAAGTAACCTACCCAACCCTGAAAATTAAGCTCACTATAATATTCCCAAAAGATGAAATAGCCTCCCTGCCTTTAAGTGATTAGAGACAACTAATAATAGATGCGTCTATAGCGCCATAGCCTGCATAAAAATAGATGCGCAGGTTTGTTCTTCAATTTTGATAATACAAATATGCTATGCAATATTTTGACTAAATTCTAACCATAAACTTTTGGTATTAATGCTTTGACCAAGATGCAATGACGGCTTGATACATTTTCAGACTAACGCCCGCATCCATATGTTATCAGCGATTAGAAAGCAAAGAGAATCAATAAAAACCGCACTTTGTTTTTTAGATTTCGTTTGCAGAGATGATTACTCGAGGATCCTGTTAGCGCACTCATAAAAACTTGTAGCACAGGCACTTATGAACCGACTTCTTCGGATGATCTGCGTAAATGTCACTTTAAATACCATATGATTGATAAGGAGACTATTTTCAACTGGGTAAAACCAAACACCGAAACCCACGATCAAACCGACACTGAAAAGTGGATTGATGGTGACGTACCTGTCAATACAGAGCACTGTTACTATCCCCACCGTAGTGAACTGGTTGCTTACATCCACCACCACCACTGCTTTACACATGAAGTTACCGAACACCCACTGTCTGTCCCGGACAAGCTGGTGAATGTTGAAGGGCATCACCAGCAAGAAAAGCATATCTGCGATGGCTAAGTTCAAAACGTAAATGTCCGACACCATCTTCTTCTTGCATGCTGACACTGCATAAATCACCAAACCGTTGGCGATAACTCCTACCGTACACAGAATACCGTAGATGGAAGGGAAGATGTGCATAAAGGTCGCCAAATCGATTAAGTTTTGTGGGGTACGAGTTGTGTTCCCACACGACGAGTTGTTTGGGAAGTCCCCCATGCCCTCATAAGTGCAAAATATATTGGAGCTATTCATATTCAATGTATTCATATTCTACAGTCGCACTTTAAATATAATTGATAATCTCGATCTATAGGGGTGCACAAAATAAGGACATAAGCTGCAGCGCGGATCTATCCTTTGCTTGACTCGCTTGATGGTCCCAGGAGGCTCTGATGTGTTTACACGAGATTCTGCTAATGGACCTTCACACTAAACTTCGGAAGCAGGTTTGGACTCTTGAAGAGCACATTCGCCGAAGCCAATATGTCTCTGGACATCCTCTTGCGCCCTCAGCCAAGCTCGTGTGCCGCCGCATTTACATCAATAAACACAAATCCGAAAGTCTCCTCCCTTCAAAAGATTATTAGACTGTTTATTTAACAATTCGTATGACTTCATTACGTTTAGGATAGGGAAAGCTTATTGGAAGGTCAGTGAGTAAATCATCCCACTATAATCATCTTAGATCCGTTTCTTTCTAACAGTATTCATGCATGCAGAGCTGCCAGGAGTAAATTCAATTTGGTTTGTGTCACGAGTTGTGGCTTAGACTGACAACATGACAAACTGTTGCTTGCGTTTTAGTAGACTTCAACGTAGGTTCATGGTTGATTGATCGTACTGTCAAAGATTCAACGATGAATCAATAAACAGTTATTTTACTGAACAGATCATTTTGTTGTTTAGAATAATAAGCTATAGAGTATATATGCAACAAAATCCTACTATGTATGATAATAAAATACATTGATTTGATCATGATTAAATTACACACTTCATACATCATCTTCTTTCCCCTTTTTCTCTGTGAAAACCTTTAGAAAAAAGGCATAGGGTAGTAAATGTGGTAGGCCATCCATACAGTAGTACATTGTTATGTATTATTGTCATGTGCCCTCACATGCATTCATTTCTGCCTTCATCTTTATTCAGTTTTTAATATTTATAAATATTTTGCCAGTAATTCCTACATAGTGCACAATAGCTACGTTTGACCACCACATTTGAAACCCCACAAAATGCGCTAATGGGCTTTGGTCAACTTCAGTGTACTTCTTGAATAAGGGACTCCAGCCCATACGTTCTAAAAACAAATGGTTCTTCAGCGGTTCTTCAGGGGTTCTTTGCAGTGGTTATGGTGCTATATGGCATCTCTTATGGTTCTACATAGCACCATTTTTAAAGATAGGCGCTATATAGCACTTAAAGTGGTTCCCCTATGAATACAAGCCAATGAACCACTTTTAGTGCTATTTAGCACCATTTGTTTTTAGAGTGTAATGTATTTATTTGTAACAGCCAGAAATAGTCTCACTGTGTCATACCTCTGTGAGGAACCTCTTTAAAGACAGATCACTCCAAAGCACACACAGTGTATTCATGTATGCTTTAAAGACAGATCACTCCAAAGCACACACAGTGTATTCATGTATGCTTTAAAGACAGATCACTCCAAAGCACACACAGTGTATTCATGTATGCTTTAAAGACAGATCACTCCAAAGCACACACAGCGTATTCATGTATGCTTTAAAGACAGATCACTCCAAAGCACACACAGTGTATTCATGTATGCTTTAAAGACCAATCACTCCAAAGCACACACAGTGTATTTATGTATGCTTTGAGTTGCATGTTGGCAGATAGTTGGTGTCTTTGGGCCTCTAACTCGTAACATCTTCATTTAAAAATCCCTAAGCTTGCACAGGTGAAAACCTGTTGATGATTATTGTTAAATGAACTCATTTTAAACAACAAAATTGTAACAAACACTTGTAAAATAAATGCATTTAACTCTGAGGCACGGACACAAATAAATGGAAAAACACATTCAAGTATATGCAGAGTTTCTATAAGCACTGTACATTGAATATGTTTTATATGAAGTGATTGATAATTGTATTTAATCAACAGCAGGAATACAGACTACACTGACACCTTTATGACTGTTTTACCACTTTAAAGCCGTTGATTGCTTTAAAAACCTTGGATATGTTTACACTGAAAGTACTTTATAACTCCACACCTCAAATAAACACTTTGAAATTGTACTGGACTTGACAGCTTTTTTATTGCACTCACGTCAGCTCCCATAAAATTGCATTTAACATGTCCAGCTCATCTTGATGGCTTGTAATGAAAATATAAAACTGCATGTTGCCTGACAACAAGCAGATAATGTGTGCTGTATTTAACAGAAACACAGTACTGAACGGGGAAGTTAAAATCTTACTTTAGGTCATGCGTTGGAGTTTATCATCATTAGATACAAGCACTAACACCCAGACAATGTGTATAAATATATAATATAATATATAACAAATTATCTATAGAATAGTTGTTATTATTTAAATGTCACAATCTTCTTCCTATATTTTTTCTATGTAACAGCAATATAGACCTACAGTATCAGAGCTTTATGAGGGTACATATCACCTGCATTCTCAGTATTACCCAGAGGTTTGGTGTAATGCTGGATTCACACCAGGTTCGGCAAACTGGTTGCATTGCGGCGGAAGTCCATTCATTTCAATAGAAAGCAATGCGCACCGCTGCGGTAAATCTATCGGAACAGGCAAAATGTGGATGCGGTGCGGCGGGTGTGTTGCAAGAGTTGAAATAATCCAACTTTTGCTGTGCTTTGCCGTACGGTGCCAGAACCGGAAGTTGATTTACCTCAGAGAAAGAGCTAATATGTCGCTTTCATCTATGGGTGTGTGAGATTGCAAGACAAGGTTTGACAGCTCAGTAGATTGTTTTCGTATTGTCAATGAATAGTAAACTGAAAACAGCTCCTGTCAGTCGCCTTGCTGGAGATGGACAGTTGTATGCAATGCTGCCCACCATCTCGTAGTTGCGAAAGATTGATTACGATGTTGATTGCAGTGTACAAGTGTGTCTGCATTACGATGCCGTACGGGGATATTTTGCAGTGTCTCGTGTGAATCCAGCTTAAGGCTAGGGCATAGTGTACACCCTAGATACAGAGATATATAAAAGATTATTCTAGAAACCAAAGTAGGTACTACGGTATCTGTAGGAAACAGAGCATATATACCCTGTAAAATGTGTTACCTTTGACAAGAACACTATGGGAAATATGATTCAGTCAGGGATGGACTGGGACAAAAATTCTGCTTGGACTTCCGGGCTGGAGCGGCGGGCAGTCGTATGTATCTCTGTATCGCTGTATTTATCGCTCCCCACGTTTGTCATTCACTCTGGGTTTCTCATCTAAATATAGAGGAACTCTCTCTCTCGAATTGATGACCGGGCCAGAGCGCAACAGCCAGTCCATTTCAGCCTACTATCACTTGTTTTAATATGTCCAGGATTGTAACTGGCCAACCGGCCGTCAAAGTAAAATATGACGGCCCGGAATGGACCGGCCTTTCGGGAAAACTCCCGATCCTCCTGATGGCCAGTCCGTCCCGGGACTCAATATATCAGTACGGTAGAAACTGGGATGCCCTTTAAAGACCACACTGGCTTATCCAGGATGTACGGTCTATATATACTGCTGCTGTGCCTCATTTGGTCTTGTGGAACATGACTAAACTCGGTCCCAAATGTCACTCAAATGGTGCATCTTTGAATAAAGAAAAGCTTGGAAATAACATCACCAATTATGGTTTCTCACAACCTTGTAGATGATACTGAAGAACGGACATACACATGCCAAACCAAGTCTCCCTACTCCCCAAAGGACTCTAGTCGAATGTAGTGCACAATGGATAGTATAGTGTGCCATTTGGGACACATATTTTCACTCTTTGTTGGTCCACAGCTCCACATCTTGTGGTGAATAGTGATTGTGTCTGCTTACACATCCTCTATCAGTTACTTAAACACCCGAGAACATCCAAACACATCTACTCTATCATTTACTTAAACACCCTAGAGCATCCAAACACATCTACTCTATCA
>JACXGM010039795.1:0-10490 GCA_016801145.1 Umbra pygmaea
TTAGCTATTCCGGTCTGACATCTGCCTTGTTTTTGATAGTATTCTGCCTGTGGATTGCCCTTGTTGTACCTTAGCCATATTCACTATTCCGGTCTGACCTTTGCCTGATCTTGGATTATTCTTTGCCTGTTCATTGGAAGGTCATTTCCTATCAATAAATAACATTGTTCTCTTTTTACATTTTGGAGACATCATTACACCCATAGGATAACAATGTCAGGAATATACAACATAATAGCATATCATATGAATGAATAAATATATGAATATATATATATATATATATATAATTGTTATTGTGATTTACATTCATAATAACCCAGGGTGACCAATAGTGACAGATCTGCCAACCAATCATGAGTGATTTGTGTTGTTTAAAAGTAGTGGTTTCATCCAATACTGAGGGAGGAAAGTCAGGCCAGCCAAACATTCTCTGGCCAGGCGTGGTTTCGCTGCTATTCATATGCTAATTAGAGCCATCAGCTCTGAGTGAGGAAGTTCAGACCAGGCGCCGTTTTGCTACTATTCATATGCTAATTAGAGCCATTAGGGCCCTCCGTGAGCTCTCCACATACGTCATGGTTCGTTTCCGTCAATATGTGGCACAGACGAATGCAACGTTTGCAGGCTGTAAACTGTCATTAACTGCCGAAAATTAGGGAAATTTCCGGGCGTTTACGGGGACGAAAATCCCACTTTTCATGCATTTGTAAGAATGTGTATATTGCGCATGGTATATTCAATAAAATATGGTATATAGGGTAGACTACAGGTGATCATCAGTGAAATGCGTTCGTGGGAGTAGGAATTATGTTATCTGTGGTATTGTGGAGATGGATTCCAGTGCATCGTACTCCCGAGGACGTCACACAGGGGGTGGTCCACCCAGGTCTAACCTAGTGTTTTTAACAGGGGAGTTACCCTACGGGTGATGTATGCCTGCGGGGGGCACTGGCCAACACACTCCCAATCATTTTCCCTTCCCCTGGGAAGAAAAATATATACAAAGATTAATACTGATACAAATAAACAATATTGATAATTACAAGATACAACACTCACAAAATGTGTTAATTCAACACCCAAGCACATTGATCATACAAGACCTAACAGCAAACCACACTAATAAACAAACCACAACCAAACGGACAGCGCAACAGCATGCTATACCAGAGAGAGACACAGAAAATACAGTATGGCACAATTTATAGAACAGCATGAATGATGGGATGGATGATGATGACAAGAACTAGCTGGGGAGGAAACAGTGATAAGAGATAATGATGACCTGATGAGCGCCACCTGCACAGAATTGACACACAGAGCAAAGAAAAACACACACAGAGAACACTAATACAGAGAATGAAAGGTTATACGGTAACACTTTACAATAACAGTACATAAATAATCATGTATTAATACCTGAATTAATAATTACTTTACAATTAACTAATGATGAGTTTGGACATGTACTAACGAAGAACTAACATTAACTACGACATGAGTCATATGAATTCATGCATGAATAAGACCATCTGAACTACATGTTAGTACATGCTTGGGGGTAAACTATATCAGAAGATGTATTAAAAGGGCACAATGTAAAATTGTTCATAGATTTGCCACCAGCAACTGTCACAGACATTGAATGACACAAGATGTCATGCAATAATTACATTTAACCTTACTCATTGAACACACAATGATGCATTCATCATTAAAAACAATTTAATCTCTCATCCTGTTTTAAGTGATTCCATCGCTGCCATCAAGATTGAAATACCTACACTAACATATTAATTAAGCAGATGCCATTTTTAATATATTAAATTTGTGTCTGTGTTAGCACATATGATGGTTATTTCTGTGGTTATTTTGTGGATTGGTTTACTGTCATACTTATTATTACTGGGGCTTCTTGTGAAGAAAAGGCCCCAGTTTATATCTTTGTCATACTTCTTCTTCTTCTTCTTCTTCTTCTTCTTCTTATTATTATTATTATTATTATTATTAGGGTGAAAATCACTTTAAAGTGCTTTTGTTTTCCTCAACACAATCAAACTGTCATCATGAACATATTCACAGCAGTATAGAGCCCTGTATTGCCCTGCTGGTTTGCTTTTAAAGCTAAGCAGGGTTGGGCCTGGTTAGTCCCTGGATGGGAGACCAGTGCTGCTGGAAGTGGTGTTGGAGGGAGCCCCAGTAGGGGGCACTCTTCCCTCTGGTCTAAAGGTCTTTCCCAATGCCCCAGGGAAGTGATGGGGACTTCTGCCCTGCGTAGGGTGCTGTCTTTCAGATGGGACGTTAAACGGGTGTCCTGACTCTCTGTGGTCATTAAAAACCCCATGGCACTTATTGTAAGAGTAGGGGTGTTAACCCCGGTGTCATGGCCATATTCCCAACCAGGCCTCACTTCAATCATGGCCACCTCATAATCCCCCTCCTTCCTAATTGGCATATGTAACTACTCACCTCTCCACCTGATAGCTGATGTGTGGTGAGCGTTCTGGCGCAAAATGGCTGCCGTGCATCACCCAAGTGGGTCCTACACATTGGTGGTGGATGAGGTGGGCTTTCCCCCTCACTGTGTAAAGCGCTTTGGGTTCCTTGGAAGAAAAGTGCTATATAAGTTGAATGCAACATCTGCTTCACGGATTTGCAGGATGCAGCGGCTCAGTCAGAAGAGCAGTGAAATAAATACATGTGAGTCACTATTTGTCCTTATGTACTTTGTAGTTTTTTTCATAATCATTTCTCTCCCATTCTAATCCATTTCTCGGGTTGCGGTGGGGCGGTGCTGATCTCCGCAATTTGAAGCCTTCAATTCGTATTGATGATTAAAATTATTATTTTACAGTACAGTAGTTATTTGTAAAAAAAACATTTATAAATAAAGATACATTTTATTTGTTAAACAAATGCGTGGGCCTGTAAAAAGGTTTTGTTCTTTGGTTTCAATGTATTATGGAGTATTTAATTGTATAATAATTGTAAAAAAAATAAAGGTTACTACACGGATTTCGCCTATCACGGGTTCTTTTTGGAACGTAACCCCCGCGAAAAACGAGGGTTCACTGTACAGGGCTCTATGCTGCTGGCTAGATAGATGATAGAGTGGGCATATACATAGTTTGTTTTTTCTGATAATGTTACAAATATTACAACAGTTATTACACATGCATTAAAAAATGGATGCTATACATATTAGGAGTGGGAGATATGGACTTGTTTGGCATTATGAATGAATGAGTACAAATAGAGCTGGGTTAACAAGGAGGTATGAGGGAATGTTGTGATGTGGAGCCGCACAGAAGAGGAAACTTGTCACCATGATAGGTAGATACTGTCACGTATCCACGGGATGAGGCAGAGACAAGCGCGAAGGTTGCAATAATCAAATTGTGTTTATTAACCAAATACTTAATAATCAAATAAAGACTGCCACGAGGGGCTAAACGTAGATGAATATTAACGATACACTGGACATGACACGCAACAGGATACATTGACGAACAAGGGAGGGAAGCAAACACACAAACTAAATACCAAAAGTAATGAGGACTAATACACAACACCTGGACATGGGAATAACTACACCGTGATCTATAGGTTTACTGAAACATGTGACTAGGGCCCACACTGATGACATCATACAACATACTACAAGACACAGAAGGGACACCAGGGGGAGCCATTACATAACACACTGGAAAATAACCTGTATACATAACAACACACACAAGGCAGGTACCAATGATGAGGACACATGAGGACAATAACAAAACCAACTAAACCAACGTATTAATACTAACACTCAGGGGGAAAGCAAAGCCTATACAGCCCATACCGGGCTGGACGTGACAGATACCTTCTCTAATGCCATGCGTACACACAAAAACGGGTGAAATGAGAAATGGCGACACGGCCGGCAGATGGAGGAAACACGTGAAACTTTCTGAAACTGCAGACCCATGTGTAGTTAAACAAAATCGAAATACTTCCTCTCATTAATAATATTGTCACATCTGCCAACTCCTCTAGGCCTGCTATAGCAACAACCAAGAACGGTATCGCACAACACCATGATCCTCTTGAACGCCTCCCAATAACCCGGTCGCAATCACCAGAGTACTAACACCTGTGCACATACCTGACAGTATTTAAGCATACACAGCTCTATCCCTCATTGTGAGGTATTGTTGTTCAACGTAGCGCATACTGAGCCTTTTGGAAAAGTTATTCACTGTTACTGGTCTGACTCGTTTGTTTCTGGATTACTCTACCTGCTCTCGGATTTCCCTTTTGTACCTTTGCCTTGGATTTATGTCTACACAGAGTACCGACGCCTGCCTGCATTCCTGACTCCGATCCAGCCTACTCCTACTAGTAAGAGATTCTGTGTACCGACCCCTGCTTGTCCTGACTACCCGACCAGTGTATCGAGCCCTCACCTGAACTGACTGCCACGCCCGGTGTTTTGTCCTTCTGCATTCCACTCAGACCATTCTTGGATATCCCTCTGCCTGCTATATTTGAGGAATATTTTGACATTGTCTAAATAAAGGTCTAATAGTGTGTACTGCCTGTCCGGGACTGTTTAATCGTTACAGAATACCTCACCTATATAATCAGGATAGATCCAGCGGAGCTGCAAGCCCGTCTGACGAAACAAGAGGAGAGAATCGACGAGCTGTCACCTGCTTCGTCGAGCCTCTCTCCCTTCCCATCCACAAGAACAGCAGGTACCGCCTCCTGTTCCTCCTAACTTTTCATTACCCAATAAATATTATGGAACCCCAGGAAAATGCAAAGGCCTCTTAATGCAATGTGCTTTGTATATCAACCATCACCCTGCTCAGTTTCTCAATGATCGTCATAAGGTGGATTTCCGAATATCTCTCTTAACCGGCAGAGCCTTGGATTGGGCAACGGCGTTATGGTCAGTCAACGTTCCTGAATTGAATTCTGAACAAGCATTTCTGAGGTTGTTCAGAGAGGTTTTTGACCATCCCGCTACAGGACGTAGCGTCGGCGATCAGCTGTGTGACATCCGTCAGGGTAAGCGGTCAGCAGCAGAATACGCCCTAGAGTTTCGCACTCTTGCCGCAGGCAGTGGTTGGAGCGAGACGGCCCGACTCACCGTCTATAGACGAGGCTTGTCAAAAGAGCTCCAGACAGAGTTGGCATGTAGAGGGGACTTGACAGACCTAACCCGGTTCATCTCTGTCTATTTCTATTGACCATCTCCTCTCTGACAGGAATAAAACTCGCACACCTCGCTTTGGCCCATCAACCTCATGGAACCCAAGCCCCGTTCCAGAACCAGAACCCATGCAATTGGGACGCTCTCCCTTGTCCAGCACTAAACGTCAAAGACGATTTAATGAAAACCTCTGCCTGTACTGTGGGGGATCACAACATCTCCTTAGCACCTGTCCTGTGCGTCCACCCAAGTCTCGACCAGGTCCTCACACCTCTAAGGGACAGGTAGGATCTCTTCCATTCTCTCTCCTTGGTAAACAACAATTTGATTTACCTGTTGTACTCTCTGTTAAGAACAACCACATCGCCTCTAAGGGATTGGTAGATTCTGGTGCTGCAGGCAATTTCATTGACTGTGCCCTAGCTCAGGAATTGGGTGTTGAATTAATTGCTCTTCCCTTTCCTTTAAGGGTTAACGCCTTGGATGGCCAGCCCCTCTGTAACGGTTTTGTCACACATCGGACGAGTCCCATCACGCTTAGGGTTGGATTGTTCCACACTGAGTGCATACAATTTATGGTTTTGTCATCATCCCGTGAGAGGCTCATATTAGGATTTCCCTGGTATTGTGTACATGACCCCACGATTTCATGGGCGAAAGGAGAGCTCATCTTATGGAGTGCGAACTGTCACAAGACGTGTATGAAACTTCCCTGCCGGGCCACATCAGTAGAGGAGTGTCACCCTAAACCACCCACCCATATACCTGAAGTCTACAATGAGTACCACACTGTGTTTTCCAAGGAAAAGGCATCAGTTCTACCTCCGCATAGACCCTGGGACTGCGCTATAGAGACAACACCTGACGCAGTATACCCTAAGGGGAGGATTTACCCCTTGTCTCTGCCTGAAAAAGAGGCCATGAATACATACGTTCAGGAATCGTTACATCAAGGTTTCATTAGGCCCTCAACCTCTCCTGCTGCTTCCAGCTTTTCCTTGTTGGAAAAAAGGACGGGGGACTGCGCCCCTGCATCGACTACCGTGGATTGAACGAAATAACAGTCAAACACCGCTATCCCTTGCCATTGATTTCGGCTGCTCTGGAACAACACTTTACACTAAACTGGACCTTCGCAGTGCTTATAACCTGGTTCGCATTAGACGGGGCGATGAATGGAAAACTGCATTCATTACTCACACCGGACACTATGAATATCTCGTCATGCCATATGGACTTACCAATGCGCCCGCCGTCTTCCACTCTTTCATGAATGCCATCTTCCATGACATGCTGGACAGATTTGTGATAGTCTACATAGACGACATCCTGGTGTATTCCTCATCCCTGTCGGATCACATAAGCCATGTCAAGCAGGTCCTCCAACATCTCCAGGAGAATCATCTATATGTAAAAGCTGAGAAAAGCGAATTCCATGTCTCCACCATCTCCTTCTTAGGGTTTGTCCTTACACCTGGAAGCGTGTGCATGGACGAAGGAAAGGTTAACGATGTGCGGAAATGGCCTCTACCGCGTACTGGGAAGGATCTACAGCGGTTCCTAGGATTCGCTAACTATTACAGAAAATTCATCCGCAACTTCAGTTCTATTGCGGCACCCCTACATACTTTGTCACACCTCAGATTGTCAGCCTTCTCATGGACTGAAGATACCCGTCAAGCTTTCCGTAACCTGACCCATCGTTTCACTACAGCTCCTATTCTGCAACAACCTAACCCCTCGCTGCCTTTCACTGTGGAAGTGGATGCCTCTGCGGTGGGAGTAGGGGCAGTCTTGTCACAGACTAACGGAACGGATTCTAAGCTGCACCCGTGCGCCTTTTTCTTCCGCAAACTGAGTCCATCAGAGCGGAACTACGATGTCGGAAACCGTGAGCTCCTGGCCATTAAATTAGCTTTGGAGGAATGGCGTCACTGGTTGGAGGGAGCCCGGCACCCATTCGTGGTCCTTACTGACCACTGGAATTTAGAGTACCTGAAGAACGCAAAACGACTGAATGCGCACCAGGCTAGATGGTCTCTGTTTTTTACCAGGTTTAAATTCACTGTGTCTTATATTCCAGGAGACAAGAACGTGAAAGCGGATTCTCTCTCTCGCCAGTTTGAACCCACTACTTCGACCGAGGCTCCTGACTTCATCCTACCATCAACCGATCTGGTAAGACCCATTCAATGGGAGATTGATAACCACATTCAAGATGCTCTGCTTTCAGACCCTGCACCCCCAGAAACGCCCAACAGAAAAGAGCTTCGTCCCAGCCAACGTCCATCCACAGCTCTTACAGTGGTGCCACACCTCTCTCAGTACGGGACACCCTGGGATTAAGCGAACCACGCAACTTCTGTCCCGTTACTACTGGTGGGCTTCCATGAAGGACGACATTACGGACTATATATTATCATGTCCAACCTGTGCACAATCCAAAACCCCCCGTCAGTTGCCGGCAGGTATACTTCTCCCTCTACCCACACCTAACCGGCCCTGGTTGCATGTGGCCATGGATTTCATAACGGACTTACCGTCATCCAATGATTATACCACCATTCTCGTAATCATTGATAGGTTTTCCAAAATGTGCCGTCTAGTCCCTCTGCCTGGATTGCCTACTGCTCTTGAACTGGCAGAATGTGTGTTTTTACATGTGTTTAGGCTGTATGGCTTACCGGAAGACATTGTCTCGGACAGGGGACCACAGTTCACATCCAGAGTATGGAAGGCCTTCTGGGATAGATTGGGGGTGTCAGTCAGCCTTTCATCTGGATACCACCCCCAATCGAACGGTCAAACGGAGAGATTGAACCAAGTAATAGGTACTTACCTGCGACAATACTGTTCTTCTCATCCCCAGAACTGGAGCCAATACCTTCCGTGGGTGGAGTATGCCCAGGACTCCCTGCTGTATTCCTCCCTTGGACTCACACCGTTCCAATGCGTGATGGGTTATCACCCACCTCTGTATCCATGGGACACCGAACCAGCTCCCGTCGATGCGGTAGAACGATGGTTTACCAGAAGCTCTCGTGTGTGGGACACTGCCCATCGCCATCTGGATCGTGCCTCGCAATCGCAGAAGAGGCATGCTGATAGGCGCCGTCGACCAACCCCTCTCTTCCATCCGGGGCAGCGGGTGTGGCTGTCCACTCGGGACTTTCGGGGTCAGTTGCCCTCACGTAAGCTCTCACGCAAGTATATCGGTCCTTTTAAAATCATCAAGAGAATCAATCCTGTTACCTATCGCCTGCTTTTGCCTCGGCAGTATCGTTTGGCATCTGCTTTCCATGTCTCTCTGCTTAAGCCTGTTCACTACAGCCCCATGCACCCACCTGTGGTGGCCCGGACACCTCCTCCTCCGTTGGACATTGACGGGGGCCCTGCCTATGTGATTCGTGAGCTGCTGGCCTCTCGGCAACGTCAGGGCACTTTACAGTACCTGGTGGATTGGGAGGGGTACGGCCCCAAGGAACGATCTTGGGTTCCGGCGTCTGACGTCCTTGATCCTGCACTCATCGCTACTTTCCACCGTGACCATCCTTCCAGCCCGGGTCCTCGGCCCCATGGTCGCCCTGTCTCCCGGTCCTTCTGTGCTTCTGGAGCCGCCCGTGGGGAGGGGGATTCTGTCACATCTGCCAACTCCTCTAGGCCTGCTATAGCAACAACCCAGAACGGTATCGCACAACACCATGATCCTCTTGAACGCCTCCCAATAAACCGGTCACAATCACCAGAGTACTAACACCTGTGCACATACCTGACAGTATTTAAGCATACACAGCTCTATCCCTCATTGTGAGGTATTGTTGTTCAACATAGCGCATACTGAGCCTTTTGGAAAAGTTATTCACTGTTACTGGTCTGACTCTGTTTCTGGATTACTCTACCTGCTCTCGGATTTCCCTTTTGTACCTTTGCCTTGGATTTATGTCTACACAGAGTACCGATGCCTGCCTGCAATCCTGACTCCGATCCAGCCTACTCCTACCAGTAAGAGATTCTGTGTACAGACCCCTGCTTGTCCTGACTACCCGACCAGTGTATCGAGCCCTAGCCTGAACTGACTGCCACGCCCAGTGTTTTGTCCTTCTACATTCCACTCAGACCATTCTTGGATATCCCTCTGCCTGCTATATTTGAGGAATATTTTGACATTGTCTAAATAAAGGTCTAATAGTGTGTACTGCCTGTCCGGGACTGTTTAATCGTTACAAATATGAACATTTCACAAAGCCATTCTCACAATCAACAGCCTGTGGTGAAATACAAATAAAATAAAACAACATTGTAGCCAACATAAATGCAAATAAAGATGCAAAATGTTCAAACATGTTAACATAAACATAAACTGTAATTATATTGGGATGTTATGTAATTCATCCTCATAAATAATACGGTAAACAGAACAAAATGATGTTCAAAACTGATATTATTGTCGATGCCTCTATCTGGCAGAGCAGAAAGACAAATAGATGATGACAGATAGATAAATGGTCATTATTATCACTTGGGTGAAGTAGTTTTCATAGTATATGTTGTCATCAGCTACAGAAACATAATAGCCGCTTTCCGACCGCAGGGATTTTTGCAGTTCCTAGAACATAACGTTCCTATAACCATTTTTTTCTCGTGTTCCGATAGAAGAAATTGCGAGATTATTTAGTTCCTCGCACTGCCGTTCCTATAACCTTTTTAGCTCCTACTCCAGAGCAGGGTCTTTCCATTTTCCCTTTTCCCAGGTCCACGTTGATTGGTCCAAATTATAAATTACGCCGGTCGCTTCGTTTGTCTGTTGCGTATAATACTACATATTATGCTGGAGCCTTCGTCTCCAGCCTTGTTTTTAAACGCCGCGGTTCGAACTCCGTTATTAGGACATTATCAACACAACATTATTTTTATAAAATCGTATTGGATTTCGTTTTCAGCATCGTAATCTGAACAAACAAACAGCAAGCCGCGGAAGGAACCCAGCACTACTTGGGCTGAAAACAACCAGATCATCCGCATTAGATGATTTACACACGTATCTCCAATCATACACCCAGTGTTACAACATTTCACAGTTTAATGTTAGTATGTGGCGCTACACTAGAGTCTAGTGACAACGCTATAAAAGCCTATTGCGGTGCTTGCGTCACTCCCTTACCCCTCCTACCAGTTCCTATGGCCACTTCACCAGTGCGAATGCAAATAGCAAAACCTGTTTTTGGGGAGAGTAGTTAGTAGAACTGTTTAGAAGTGGACTGTTCCTATAACTACGTTCCTGTAACTA
>JACXGM010039796.1:0-10487 GCA_016801145.1 Umbra pygmaea
ACTGTATTTCGACTTTATTTTTTTTATCTTTTGTCCTTACTGTACCCTTTGTGTAATTCTTGTGTATTTGTATTTATGTGTAACTCTGTCTGTACTTGCACCTTTTTGCTTTATCTTGGCCAGGTCGCCGTTTTAAATGAGAAATTGTTCTCACCGTGCCCACCTGGTTAAATAAAGGTTAAATAAAAAAAATAAAAAAGACACACTTGTAGATACTGTACTGTCACGTGTAGACATTGTCCTTGGGTTTGATTATTTGTACAATATATTTTTACTATCTTTTTGCTGTGGAGCTCAAAATACCCATGGTCAGTATTGTGAATTTAGGAATGTCCCTTTCACACATGTTTATTTAAATTTTTTTACCACATCCCCAGTCTTGTGTAATGTCTTGTAAAAATCTCATTATTTTCAAGATGTACAGTGGTGCTTGAGAAAATCTAATATTTTAGGTCATATTTATGCACAAATATAGAAATTTCTTGAGTGTTCACAAACTTTAGAGCACTACTGTGTTCATTTCTTAACATTTCTCACACAATGTAGTTGTATATGATAATTTCAGGTGCAAACACATCAAGAAATGCAAATGTCTGTTGCAATCAACTTTATTGTGGTTCTAAATTGGTCACAATTGTCTATATCAGTGTTAAATCTCAAGGCCTTGGGACCCAGTGTACTGCTGGATTTCTTTTAATTCCTCTCAACTAGTACAAAAAGAGACCTGGGTAACAAAGGTAATTCACGACCAGGTAATCGGACAACTAGCATTTTTCCCTATAGGCTCAGAGCTAAGAACCTTTCTATATACCTTTTTCTCAGCCTAGTGTATGCTGGTTTTTGCTTTCCTTTGGTACCCAATTAACAGCTAGCTAATCAGGTGAGGGGAGATCCTAACCAAATTTTCTAGTTAATTAAGTACAGGTTAAGAGTAAAAACTGCACATTATTGCCATGGAATCATTTTGAAACCTGCGGTATATAACTTTCCAAAGGATTAGTTTAATATATTTTGTAGTTGGTATTTGTTATAATTACAGTTATTTAAATCATGTAAATCATTGTGATGGAGATTTAAGGAGAATAGTAAAAAAACTGATACAATGGAGTATTTTGTATTAAAAGTTTTTTCTATTTGTAAAATGTAAGCCATAACTACAGAAATAGCTTACACAAATGCTTGTAAAAGATGTATTTCTTGAAATTCTGAAAATCTGATGAGTATTTATGTAGGATAATGTTTCCCTACACTATGCAGTGATTATTTAAAAATCATAGCACACCCTAAAATGCAAACATTCAAAGTTTGACCAACACATTTCCATTGACAAACAATGTGAAAGAATGACTCGTCTTGTCCTCTTTGCAGTTGCTACTGAAATGGCAAAATATGCACTGCATTGTTTATGAAATCATTGTCCCATTTAACCTGTTCAGGACTGGCGTCTCTGTACAGGGATGGTGGTGCATTTTTCTAGAGCAGTTTATCTTTAGAAATGTCAAATTGTCAACAGGCATTTGCATCACTTTGTCTGAGATCCTGAGCTTCAAGAATGTATTTCTTTCTTTAAAATGTTTTATGAACAGGGCCCTATCCATAAGGGGCTAAACAATTGTTTTAAATATCTTGAAATACATATTCTACAACTTTTGGGAGCTGGTCACTGAAAGAGAAAGTAGTTCCATTTTCACTGTGAAATTCTACTCAACTTCTACAAATACAGTTGTATGCAGATATTTAGGCACCCCTGACAATTTCCATGATTTTCATTTATAAATAATAGGGTGTTTGAATCAACAATTTCATTTTGATCTATGAAATAACTGAAGGACACAGTAATATTATAGTAGTGAAATTTAGGTTTATTGGATGAACAGAAAATGTGCAATATGCATCAAAACGAAATTAGACAGGTGCATAAATTTGGGAACCCCAACAGAAATACCACATCAATATTTAGTTGAGCCTCCTTTTGCAGAAATAACAGCCTCTAGACACGTCCTATAATTCTGTAATGAGTGTCTGGATTCTGGATTAAGGTATTTTGGACCATTCCTCCTTCTCCAGTTCAGTTAGGTTTGATGGTTGCCAAGCATGGACAGCTCGCTTCAAATCACCCCACAGATTTTCAATGATATTCAGGTCTGGGGACTGGCATGGCCATTCCAGAATATTGTACTTGTTCCTCTGCATAAATGCCAGAGTAGATTTTAAGCAGTGTTTTGGGTCATTGTCTTGTTGAAATATCCAGCACCGGCGTAACTTCAACTTTGTGACTGATTCCTGTACATTATTCTCAAGTATCTGCTGATATTGAGTGGAATCCATGAAACCCTCAACTTTAACAAGATTCCCAGTTCCGGCACTGGCCACACAGCCCCACAGCATTATGGAACCTCCAGTAAATTGTACTGTGGTTAGCAAGTGTTTGTCTTGGAATGCTGTGTTCTTTTGCCGCCATGCATAACACCCCTTGTTATCAGCAAACAACTCCATCTTTGTTTCATCAGTCCACAGCACCTTCTTCCAAAGCTGGCTTGTCTACTTTACCTCAAGCTATTGTTTGTGGCGTGTGTGCAGAAAAAGGCTTCTTCTGCATCACTCCCCCATACAACTTCTCCTTGTGCAAAGTGCGCTGAGTTGTTGAACAGTGCACAGTGACACCATCTGCAGCAAGATAATGTTGTAGGTCTGTGGGCTGTTTTTGACCATTCTCACCATCCTTTGCCTTTGCGATGTTTTACTTGGCTTGCCATTACTGGCCTTAACAAGAACTGTGCCTGTGGTCTTCTATTTCCTCACTATGTTCCTCACAGTGGACATTGACCGCTTAAATCTCTGCGATAGCTTTTTTTAGCTTTCCCCTAAACCATAATGTTGAACAATCTTTGTTTTCAGGTTATTTGAGAGTTGCTTTGAGGCCCCCATGTTGCCACTCTTCAGAGGAGAGTCAAAGAGAACAACAACTTGCAAATGGCCAACTTAAATACCTTTCCTCATGATTGGATGCACCTGTCTATGAAGTTCAAGGCTCGATGATCTCACCAAACCAATTGTGTGTTACAATTAATCAGTGCTAGGTAGTTACAGGTATTCAAATCAACAAAACGACAAGGGTGCACAAATTTATGCACCTGTGTAATTTCGTTTTGATGCATATTGCACATTTTCTGTTAATCCAATTAACCTAATTTCACTACCGAAATATTACTGTTTTGTAATATTCATTATGTCCTTCGGATCAGCAAAATAAAATTGCTGATCCAAACACCCAATTATTTATAAATGAATATCATGGAAATTGTCAGGGGTGCCTAAACTTTTGCATACAACTGTAGCACCTTTATGAATGTATCCATACTAGCACATCAATTACATAAATTACAAAAAATCATAGATCTATTCCCAGGTATTTAGAAATAAAGTTTGTACAGCTATTGTAAACTGGTCTCTCTCTGGATAAATAAAAGTTAAGACAAAATAACTTTGGTAAACCTGGATTGTCTGTAAAGCATCTACAAACTCAGAATCTGTAACATTAGAATTTTCGGTCTACTAGTACTTACCCTAACCTTAAACATTTATCTAGGGGGGTCTGTGTGTAGTGGGCAATGTATTTTTCATTGCAGGAAACTACGTCACGATGGTCATGGGTTCGAGTCTGACCATAGGTTCTCTCACTTTCCCCAGGCCTCCTGCACGAGGAAGCACAACATTGGCATACCGGTATGTCTACATCTATTCTACCATGTGTTCAGATCAGGTGCCTGTAAATTAAATCACGGAATTATAGTTGGTGAACGTAATCATTCTGTGCATGATCCGACTAATGGCTTCCGTGTTGGGTGAACAGTGCGAAAAGAATCGGTGGCTCGGGCGACATGTGGTTGGATGAACCTTTGTCATCCCACGGATCTGTCCAAGGAGTTGCAGATCTGCAGAAAAAGCAGGATTAGAGAGGGAATTGGGAAGAGAGGGAAATCCCAAAAAGTTCAAAACCTAACCCTTAACATAACCCTAATTCTACTTAACTTTAACAGGCATTACATGTTTTCTTGACATATATATTATAATATACACATCTACAGAGCATCTACAGTTGCAATCCAGTCTCAAAATTATTCAACACCTTCAATAGAATCCTTGTTTTGGCTTCATTAGTTGCACCAGGTGTGCTTGAGCTGGAACACATGAAATACCTGACCTGGCTTGGGGTTTGGTGATTGTCACGTTTGATTGCGTGTGAGGAACATGACTACTGGTATGTCAAAATAATGGTCACAAAAATTAGAAGAGATCATTACCCTTCACAAACAAGGAACAGGATACAAAAAGATAGCACTGAATGTTCCAAGAGACACTGTTGAAAACATAGTTCGCTACATCAAAGTTAAGGGAACGGTGGTTACACTACCTGGACAAGGCAGAAAATGGAAGCAACAAGATTTCTGAAATGGCAGGTTGTGAAAAACCCTCAAGTAACTGAAAAAAACCTGCAGCAAGACTTGGTGGGAACAGGCACTGGGGTTTCAGTGAGCACAGTAAGGCATGTACTACACGCAGAAGGTTTCCATGCCAGAATTCCAAGATGGTGGAGTTTGTCAGAGTCCAACAGAACTTAAAGAAGATTGACACTATGAATTGTGTGTGTGTGTGTGTGTGTGTGTGTGTGTGTGTGTGTGTGTGTGTGTGTGTGTGTGTGTGTGTGTGCGTGTGCGTGTGCGTGTGCGTGTGAGTGTGCGTGTAGATAGAATGCCTTTATTGTCATTGCATATAGCAACGGAATTCAAATTGCACTTCCCGTGGAAGTTAAACACAGTATGACAAAGAATCATAGTAAGACATGAATTTAAGACATAATAAAAAGAGACCTAAGCAATATGAACACATTAATATATAAGTAAGTCAAATAGTTATAAAAATTGATAAGCAACTAGAAGACGACAAATTCCATAATTTAGTGCAGTCCATATGGATCATGAATTTAGGTGTTTTATAGCATTTGGTTAAAAACTATTCAAAAGTCTGGATGTGCGACCCTTGAATGATCTGTCATGCCTTCCAGATGGCAGCAGAGTGAAAAGACTGTGGCCTGGGTGGGAAGTCCTTAATTATTTTCTTTGCCCGTTGTGGGCATCTGGTTTGATAGATGTCACTAAGTGAGGGAAGATGTTTGTGAATTATATTTTGTGCTGATTTCCTAACTCTGTCCAGTGCCTTTTTGTCAGCAGCAGTACAGCTGTTAAACCACACCAGAATGTCATGTGAGATGATACTTTGGACGGAAGAGTTGTAAAAGGTTCAAAGCAGCTTCTGGGAGATGTTGATTTTATTGAGTGACCTGAGAAAATACAGCCGCTGCTGTGCTTTCTTCACAAGTGCTGTGGTGTTGATTACCCAGGTGATATCCTGTTAGAGATGTGTCCCCAGGAATTTGAAGTCCGTAACCCTACAGTGTCCCTAAACCAGGGCAAGGACAGTCCTCTTCCTGCGGAAGTCTACCACCACCTCTTTGGTCTTAGTGTTGAGAGACAGGTTGTTGGTGGAGCACCAGATACAGGGACACTTAAACTAAAGAAAAAAAATCAATCAACAACAAGAAATCTAAACAGTGAACTAGTTGAGGTCAAAGCAAGAAATAATATGGTGGTCAGTCAAATGGGTGTGAAATGACATTTTCTACTCATAAAGCCACAAGTGAGCTCGTTCACATTCTTATATTTACAGTATATTATCTTAATTCTCTGCTGTTAACGCTAACATTAATAGGCTACAACTTTTTTAGCTGCTCCTGCCATTTCCATACATTCTACAAGTGATTGGTTGCTTCAGCACCTCGTTACGTTGAAAGCTAACTTAAGCAGTGACAGCAGAACTTATTGTTTGGCTTAAAGCAATCGGTGTAATCTAAAATGCTATTTCATTAATGTTCAGTGGTTGGGGACCTCACTTCGAATTCTGCAGGGAGGGCTAGTTCTTTGTCGTTACGCCACTCACTGCATGGTACAGATTTACGAACGAGTTATCTTCGCCACACCCCCCTCAGCCTCAGCAGAGTAGCTACCCTAGCTGCCCTAGCGCTCACATGACCAAACTGCTTATTAGGGGAAGCACATGACCTTCCTTCGTTCTTTGATGCAAGCAGTCATATGACATAAGACCGAACAAACAAAATCCTCTTCAAGTAACCTGGGAATGGAGGGAGGTTCTGAATTTTGATACAGAGTAATTGCAATGTCTGCTGGTTTCACATGAGACTGTGCTGTTAGAGTGAATTTTAAAAATACGTTTTGGCAAAAGGTAAATCAAATAGGTTACTCTCGCTCACGCACAGAACTCAAGTATTCTGAACGATGTCTCAGTAAACTTAACAAATATTATTTTTATCCTAAACGCAGGTACGATGCCGGATCTATAACCAATATGATCCTGCAATTGATATAGGAATTTGGATATCTGACATTAAGTTTTGACTAGAGCTGAAGGCTACATTTTTATACAGATTAATTTGTATTCTATCTTGATTTTGATAGGCGCGATGTCTACCGAGAAGTTGCTTCACTATCGACAACAGTTGGGAACCGAGCTGGACAGAGTGTTGGACTTCTGGCTAAAATATTCACATGACACACAATATGGGTAAAACTATTAATACAACTATGCAATTGTTTTTCAAATGTACTTTATTTAAATGTGTGTTTTAATTGTATTTATTTTGTTTATAGTATTAAACTGTAGTTTTTACCACAGTGGTGTGCTCAGAACATTTTGAATTGGGTGGCAACATTAGTTATTTTGAGTTGGCACAATCATTTTAAAGAAAATACCATTCCAAATAATAATTTCATACTTACAACTTCTAGACTGTCACTGTGTAACAAAAGTAGACAAGGAAAATCTCTTATTTCTCCCTTCCATGTTCCACTAACAAAAGCTGTGTAACAGATTTTTGTGAAATCATTTACCTGTGTCCCCTGTCACCAGATTGCAATGCAGCACAAATTAAGTTCAATATGTCTCATCAAAAGCTGTCTAGTTAACCAGCAAGCTAGCAATGTTGAGTTAATAAATTCTCCTGCAAGGTTCTGCAGTGTACAAGACTGATGAAAAGAATTTCAGACAGTAGACTGATACAAAATTTTGGGGAGTATAAATATAACGTTAAGCTATTTGTTTATATCATGGAGTGTTAACATAAGCATCTGTGCTACATGTCCATAAAAGGAAGCGTCCTTTGACCTATAACAACATCACCAAAATGTCTAAAACTCACTTTAACACGGTGGCAACACATCATCTTTAGACTTCAGTAACAGCAGGTTTCTCTGACAACATCGAAAGAGGCTAGACATTTAAAGTGTTCAATGCCAAAAGTCTGTTGTGTGTTTCTGCATTTTCAAAATGAGATTTATTCTTTAAATTGAAGCATATCCTTGTAGTACATGTTGTCTAAAAATAAATTGTCAGTGTAAAAAATACAGATTTCTTTCCTCCCCCTTTGTTTCCAGAGGGTTTTTCAATTGTATTGGGAAAGATGGAAAAATCTATGATGACCTGAAATATGTTTGGCTGCAGGGAAGACAGGTAAATTCAACGATCTTCTTACAACTTAGAAGTAATTTCTTTATTATCTATTTATTAACCTTTATTTTCACAATTTATATTAACAATATTGGTTAATATATAAATAACTGCAAACAACACCTCTATGCAGATGATACTGTTGTTTATGCTATTGCCCCCACGGCAGACCAGACCCTTTCTGAGATTCAATCAGCCTATATATTCGAATGCTTTTGATTTTAAACTGGCACTTCATGCAGGCAAAACAATGTATATGTAATTCTCAAATGCACATCTGAGTACATGTGATGATTTATTTATTTGTACATTGGATGCCCCATTGACTCTGTCCATGCTTATTAATATCTGGGAAACTGGACTTCCTTTAAAATGCATGTTGATTAGTTGGTTAAAAAACTAAAGCCTGCAGTATACTAGCTGTTCCCAACCGAGCGTGCGAGCCAAAGGTGCGCACCAATCTTTTTTTAGCGGTGCGCGACAAAGTGGAAACAGGAAGCATGGACGAGTTTGTTGACACTGTAAACAATTCATAATAACACAGTGAATGTTTCATAATAAAACTGTAAATGGTTCATATTAACACAGTTAAGATAATCTTAGCCACTGTTGACATTAACGTCTATGCTGCTGCCAGTTCTGCCATTGTTTACGACACCTCTGTTCAGGAGAAGACTACAACTAGTGTCGCGAGCAACACGCACAAATATAAATAGTTACGGCGCTCCCATGACATCACTTTGGCGCATGCCAGGTTGGCAACAGCTAGTATACTGCAGGCTTAAGAGTTAGTGAATTTCTTTTATAGGAACAACTCTTGTTTGACGCTAAACAATAGATAACATATGGTTGAATATACAGAAGTTGCCCGTTTTAAGTGTTAATCAAATAGGGTATGCAACAAGTTACAAAGAATTAAATTAAGGTTTGGTCAGACGCGGCCTTACCTATGTTTCGCCCATTTCAATTGAAACAGGCCCCGCCATCCAAAGGGGGCCCCAACAGACCGGCGAAATCCCATTAAAACACTGACGTCTCTGATTGGTCGAACTTGCGGCTTCCATGGCGACGTTTACTGCCCCCGTGAACGGCATAAATGATCTGAAGTATACTATCGGTAGTTTGTGTTTATACCTTCGCCTTTTATTATATATATTATTGAAACGGCCCCCCAGATGCTTCAGGCCGCTGCTGGGTTCGGTGCAAGATTTTTAAATAAATAATAATAATTAGGAGCCCCCAGGTGGCTCTGGTGGGTACATGAATTCTTCCAAAATTTGACTTGGTTAAAACAATCTAATTAAAACAAGCAAATTGTGAAGTTAAAAGTACTATTCATAGCGCTGTAACAATTGAACTACTAATTAATCAAAAACGTTGCATTACAGCTTTTTATTTTAATTTTATTCAAGATCAATTTTTTTTTCCATCAGCCTTAGCTGATGAACGATATGGGCTGACAATTTTCTTGAGCCGATATTTGGAGCCGATACTGCTTTTTCTCACTAAAACATAAAAATTACACAATGATAACAAATGTTACAACTCTCAGTTTAAAATAGGTACATTTATTGAACTTAAAAAAAACAATATTTAACAAATAGTAAAACCAGGTGAGTTAGAACAAGGGGCAGTGCATTGTCTGCATGTGAACTGCAGCATCTCCAGCAACACAGAGCTCTCTGTGTGGACACCTGTCTGTAAATAATGCCAGGAAAATTGGTGAACGCAGCAGCCGGGTACACGTACTCAGCTGATCACGTAAAAACACAAATATTGGCCCGATATATTGGCCGGCCAATAAAATCGGTCTATCACTACTTCCAACGGTGTCTGGGAACATTCAGTGCCTTCGCTATGTTTTTGTATCCTGTTTTGTATATATGTTTGAGATGTTGTCTGTATGTTTATCTGTATTGTATGTCTGGTTAGTCAAAGAAAAAAATATTCTATTCTGTTTCTTGTTTGTGCAGGGTAAAGATCTCTTAACTTTTTGGACTATTCTTTTGAGTTTTTGCCATGTTTCTCACACACAGTCAAACATGACATTTCGTTGACTTGAACCTTTACTTGTGTAATGACAATAAAGTTGACTCTAATCTAATCTAATGACACTCAACAAACCCCTAGCCAGTATGTCATGTGTTCCAGCTTAAGCACACCTGGTGCAACTAATGAAGCCCTTGATTTAGTTGTCAGGTGTGCATGAGACACCTGTTTTGTATATTTGTGCTGTTGTGAGGGATTCTATTTAGGGGTTGAATAATTTTGAAGCTAGACAAGTCATAATTAGTTGCATTTTAGTTGGATTTGGGGAAACCACTTGATCCATTAATTGTGTTGAGCTATTTGAATTGCTCTTGTTGGATTTGTTCATTTTGACAAATCCGATTTTGCAATGGGGGTTGAATAATTTTAATTGCAACCATACTTAGTTTTACTTGCATTGAACACAAGCAATACCAGTGCATTTTGTAGCAGTGCAGAGTTACAGATATAATTTATGTACAGAGTAAGCAATAAACAAAAGTTTACCTTGTGGGATTCCTTCATGAATGGTAACAAAATCAGATTTTACCTCATCAGCAATAATAGCCTGTGATCAATCACTATGATATTTCTGAAACCATGCACAATAAGGTCAGTTTTTTAAGCAGTAGAGATTAGAGGTCGACCGATTATTATTTTTCTAAGGCCGATACGATTACGATTATTGGAAAACCAAAAAAGCCGATACCGATTAATCTGCCGATTATTGCTTTTTAGTTTTACCGTTATTCTACCAGGCAAGTTGACTGAGAACACTTTCTCATTTGCAGCAACGACCTGGGGTAAGGGAGGGAGAGGAGGGGGAGAGGGGAATGAATGAGCCAATTGAGAGATAGGGATGATTAGGTTGCCATGAT
>JACXGM010039797.1:0-10488 GCA_016801145.1 Umbra pygmaea
ATCTTGCATCGTAGTAATTGCTTCGTAGTATAAGCCCCTGGTCATATTGCTGTTGTTTATGTTTAACGTGATGATTACATGCTGTGCGAATAGAGTATATGATAATTATAAATATACGTACTGTAGGCTAATAATAATTGTGCCCTCCCATGCATTTTATATGCCCACCTTAAGACTGAGGTCTGGCGACGGGTCTGGTGGGTGGTACCTTAATGTTTGCTGATAACCACACACCTCGCAACCATTTTCTTTAGCTAAAAATAATTTTTAAAACATTAATTTTCACAAATAAAATGTTGGCAACCATTTTATAAGCCCATTAACACACTCCAGACTGTGCGTTTCCAGGGAATTACTGCACACCTCTGCAGTGAAAGCAATCAGGCTTTTTACCACACTGCTGATGTGTGCGGTTATTCCCTGGAAACGCACAGTCTGGAGTGTGTTAATGCTTATTTAAAGCAGTTTAGAACGTTATAACTAAGTAGAGAGTGGAGAATCTCAAACTGTTGCTCACTGTTATTGTAAGAACTAAGACTGAGTCTTTGTCTTTATACCATTCAGGGTAGCAGGACTTTGTAACATAGTGTGAGGAACTCAGGGTCACAGATCTGATAAGAAAAGGAGTAGATGCTAGAAGGGTCTTATTTAAGGGACTTCAACGTGCTAGATCAATGTTGTGATGCTCAGTCCCCAAAGCTATAAAGACCAACTTATGTTGTTGATCGGGGCGTTCTCTATATCAGTGGTCCTCAAACCCTTCCATGGAGGGCCTAGTGTATGCTGGTTTTTGGTCTTTCACTCCAATTAGAGCATAATTAGGACCTAGACTGCCAGGTGAGGGGAGATACTAACCAATTAGTGAGCTAATTGGTGGCTTGTACAAGGTAAAAGCGAAAACCTGCATACACTAGGCCCTCCATGGAAGGGTTTGAGGACCACTGCTCTATATGATCTGTTACCTGTCCCACACTCCTGTGTGTATTAAACTGAAAACAACAAACTGCTACCTGACTCAAACTATTATTCTAACCACAAACCTTTTCTCCAATTTAACCATCTTCTACACATATTTACATATTTGCATTGCAGCTCATACAAAGTAAAAACAGTAAAACGTACTGGGAACAAATATACATATATTTGTCTATGATTTTACCTACATTTCCTTTAAAACAATTACAGAAAATATTTTATAAACACAGGAAATGTCATTTTACATACAGAGCTGTATGGAAATCTACTGTGTTTATAAAATATTTTCTTTTATTGTCACATTTCAATATGAAGATTTTTGGTGAAAAAGATGTCCAGTCAAAATTATAATTTTGGGAGGAATTAACTCATATGGATTTGAATGTATCTGTATCAGATTTGTTTGTAATTTAGAAATTAGTGTAGAACATTGTAGAAAATGTACACTAAGCCCTATTGATATACCTGTATTAAAAGTAATCAAATGATAGTTTAAAAATGTAATATGTTCTGGTTGATATTGATTGTTTGTTTGTTTTAACATGATCTCCGCGAGGAAATGATAATTTACCCACCTTTTCATTTACCACTACACTGTAATGACAAACTCCAAGGGTAAGAAAAATAACAATGTTTATTAATAAACAGGTATATATTCAAACCGAGCAGGGAATCAGGCCAGAATATCAAAATCAAAATGGAGGCGAAGGAACAGAGGGGAATCCAGGGCAGAAATATCCACAAACTGCAAAATGCAAAGGTCAAACACCGGAATAACAATATAGAAATTGGAATGCTCAGAAATGGAGAAAATATATACTCACAATACCTCGCGAAGAGGCACTGTGTTTGTGTGGCGTAAATACAGTGTGGGTGAAAGCAGGTGTTCAGAATTTGAGTCCGGGTTATGGGAATTGTAGTTCTGAACAGGTATGACTACGGAAGCTGTAGTCCACAGGAAGAAGAACTGGGGAATGGGAATTGTAGTTCTGAGCACCGTAGAATAGGGAAGTGGCAGTTTCCAGGGAAAGGGAACTGGGGAACGTTACAACACCACTGTCCCAAATGGGTTGTAGTCATCAGATTTTAAATGTTTTAAATATTTTTTTAAATTATTAATTTCACAAAGTAAAACATCACATAATGGCTTTCAATATAATACAGTCTGAATAGAAATTTCAAATGACTCTTTGTTTGTTTTTTGCTTTTTCCATACTGTCCAAACTTTTTCGGAATTGGGGTTGTATACCTATTCCCCATATTTTTTTGCATAATGTTTTGCATCATTTGTTGGGAACAGCATGTCTATTGTTGTCTTGTTGTTATTTAAATCATGTGATTTAAACATGTGGACAGGTCAGCTGTCTCAAGTAGAGCTTGTGCTCAAGGACCGGACTTTGCTTTTATAAACTTTGGTGTTGGCATTTAGTTCTAGATTCTCTTGCTGTGTAATTGTTGGGGTGCCTTTGGAGATAAAGAGAGGGTATAATGTTTGTCCTTGCTAAATGCTTTTGCTAAATGTGAGTACTGTTATATGAATAATATATGCTGTAATACTTTGCAGAACTGTTCTCTTCTCTTGGCATGGCTTTCTAGTGGTTCTAGTAGACCTAATAGGTTGACTCAAAGAAATCTTGTCTTTATAAAACTGAACCAACTTTTAATAGTGTTTTGTTATTGTTGTAATTTGCATTTTGTTATTGTAAAAAGCATTGAAAGCTAAATATGAATTATCATTGACTTACAGACATGACTGAAGTTATAAGTACCTTTCCCCTAAGTAGATATTGACAAAAGTATTTTATATCTACCATTCTTTATTTAATATTTAATAGAACAGAAACTTTGCTTTTGTAACAACTCCCACACATTGGTCTAGATGTGCCACTGCTGGTGCATGATAGCTCCATCGCTCATCGGCTGCGGTCTACTGAGATCACCGTTCCCAATCACCCACCTGTCTTGTGTTGGGTTAATTGCCCTTGTTTATATATACTCCCATTACCCAGTGTGTCTTCTGCATCCTTGTTTCATTTCACAGTGGATATACAATTCCAGTGGTATACTAATTTTTAATCTCAAGGCGAACGACTGCATTTATAGGCACTTTTAAATTGTTAAGTTTAATGTAGCCATGTTTTCTGTGTAGGCTTTTGACTACTACCTTTGTTTAGACTGTTTTTCCAGGCAAGTCCCTGTTTGTTTTCTCTATTGGAAAGATGAACTCTGTCTGGTAGGCCTGCATGTCTCTGTGCATTGTTTGAAACTGTTGAATGTTGGCACCATTCTTTATTCATGGCTGTGTTCTTAGGCAAAATTGGGAGGGAGCCCACCTCCTTGGCTGAGAAGCGACCCCACACATGAATGGTGTCAGGATGCTTTACTGTTGGCATGACACAGGACTGATGGTAGCACTCACCTTGTCTTCTCCGGACAAGTTGTTTTCTGGATAGCCCAAATAATTGTAACAGGGATTCATAGAAAAAATGACTTTACCTCAGTCCTCAGCAGTCCAATCCCTGTACCTTTTGCAGATTATCAGTCTGTCCCTGATGTTTTTCCTGGAGAGAATTAGCTTCTTTGCTGCCATTCTTGAACCAGGCCTTCCTCCAAAGGTCTTCAACTCCCTGTGCTGAATAAACTTTTGAAGATGGTCCTGGCGCTTGCTGGAATTTCTTTGTCACCCTGATGCCTTCTTCACAGCAATTGAACCTCTCTCCTTGAAGTTCTTGATGATCCGATAAATTGTTGATTTAAGTGCAATCTTACTAGCAGCAATATCCTTGCCTATGAAGCCCTTTTTGTGCAAAGCAATGATAACGGCACATGTTTTGTTGCAGGTAACCATGGTTAACAGAGGCAGAACAATAATTTCATGCACCACCCTCATTTTAAAGCTTCTAGTTTGTTATTCTAAGTCAATCAGCATTACAGAGTGATCTCGTCAACACTCTCACCTGTGTTAACAAGATGATCCCTGACATGATGACAGCTGGTCCTTTTGTGGCAGGACTGAAATGCAGTGGAAATGTTTTTTTGAGGGATTAAGTTAATTTTCATTGTAAAGAGGGACTTTGCAATTCATTGCAATTCATATGATCACTCTTCCTGACATTCTGGAGTATATGCAAATTGCCATCATCAACACTGAGGCAGTAGACGTTGTCAAAATTATTATGTGTGGCATTCTCAAAACGTATGTTTTGTCTGCTAGTTTGGCTAATTCTTCTTGAGCAGACTGCTCTAGTTTTCTCAGAGTTGATGGGTGCTTTTTCCCAACTGTGAGTTTCAGATCTTTAAACAGATGTTCCATGGAATTTAAATCAGGACACATAGAAGGCCACTTCTTCTGATCCATTTTTGGGTGCTTTTTGAGGGAGGTTTTGGGTCATTTATCCTGCTGGAGAAAACATGACCTGTGCCTGAGATATAGCTTTCTGACGATGGGCTGTATGTTCTTGGCAAAATGTCTTGATAGTCTTCTGATGTCATCATGCCCTGCACAGGTTCAAGGCATCCAGTTTTAAAGGATGCAAAGCAACCCCAAAACATAACTGATCCTCCTCTGTTCATCACTAGGGATAGTGTTATTTTTTGAAAGCTTCAGTTTTTTCCTGTAAACCTTGATTATTGTGATTTACCAAAATACCTACTTTTGTTTTATTTGTCCAAATAACATTCTCCCAGAAACACTATTGCTTGTCAGCAAGTTTGGAAAACTCCTGTCTTTTGCTGTTGAAACTTGAGTTGAATGCTTGGATCTGTTTTGAATTTTCTCCACCATTCAAACACTTTGTCTCGTTATTATTACTGTAGGTCAATTTTCCTCTTGCAGCCACATCCAGGGATGTTGGCTACAGTCCCATGGGCCTTACACTTCTTAATAATATTGGCAATATTGCTCACAGGAACATGAAGCTCTTTAGACATGGTTTGGTAGCCTTTACATTGACCATGACCCTCATCAGATAACTCTCTGGTTTTCCTTATATTTTTCATGTTCATTGTGATACACACTGACACAAACCCGCAGAGTACGTTTTTCACCATTTAAACTGTCTGAATGGGTGATTATGCGATTGAAGTCACGTGAGACTAATTTAAAGAGAATGGTCTGCTTGAGGTATCAATATAAAACAATTATTTCTGTCACGGAACTGTTGAGGACACCTAGTGGTGAAAAGTTGTATAGTTGGAATTTAGAGTAGGAACTTTAATTAAGGGCAAATATGCATGAATTTAGAGTAGGAACTTTAATTAAGGGAAAATATGCTGTAGGGACCTAATTGAGGAAAGGACAGTTGCTCTAGAGAACACATGTAAGATCATCATACTATGTACTGACCATGCTATGTTCTATGCCCTCAAGCAGGCATCATCTGTATGTAGATGCATTTAGTTCATGTTTGCTGGTGACACATTGTTTTTATGTTTATGCAAGCATTAATTTAGTTACAAATTGTTATTAGAGATTGTTACTTATCAGCACGTATAGGTCCTAAGAATATAGATTCCAGTTGAGTATAAAGTATAAATGTTGTCATGTAAGATGTATTTACATGCATTTCTTTTCTGTTTTTCAGTTTTACACTTTTATACATAAAGAACCAGATGAAGCTGCAACTCGTCTCTGGAGTCCTTGTGTAAAAGAGTTTAGCTTGCTGTATAACTAAGCTTAACATATGCGCTTAGCAAAAACAATACAATTTCATTTAACATCGAAAGGGTATCAATAATATTGTCCAGGCCATTTTAGAATGTGTTTTTAGAATAAAAACCAATGTTTTTGTTTGTTCCACTTGCAAACCAAATACATGCAAGGATCATCCCTGAGTCCCTTCCTCCCAGACTTTCTGATTTGCCTGTTAATTAGTTGTGTAGTTTTTTACTGTTCCTGTCTTTTGTGTTGTCCAGATCATTGTTTTCTTTAAGCACTGTTAGTGTGTCCCTACGGCAGTGGTCCTCAAACCCTTCCATGGAGGGCCTAGTGTATGCTGTTTTTTGGTCTTTCCCTTCAATTAGAGCACAATTAGGACCTAGACTGCCAGGTGAGGGGAGATCCTAACCAATTAGTGAGCTACTCCATCAGCCTTGTACAAGGTAAAAGCGAAAATCTGCATACACGAGGCCCTCCATGGAAGGGTTTGAGGACCACTGCCCTACGGGGTTCTCTAGTTTTCTCTATTTTGCCTAATCAGCGCAGCCATGTGGTTTTCCGCAGCTGTACCGTATCCTCATTACCAGGGTATATATGCCTGAGAGCTGGTAACTGCCTTTGTCGATTATTGCTCCGTATATCAAGAGCTGTTTGTGTTGGACCCAATCTTTGTGGAACAGTAAAACCTTTTGCACCTGCTTTTGTCTCCGTCATCCTTCCTGACAGACAGGAGGAAATGGAATGGAGTCAAACACAGTAAACCCAGTGTGAGATCATTATACCAAGTGTGAGATACCATCTGATATACTCAGGTCCAGATATTAATTTGATCCCATCCTCTGCTATTAAGGTTCACCAACCTCCACTGAAAAGCACCTGTAGGGTTCTGGAAAAATGTCTTATGGGTGAATAAGTTCAGTTATGGAAAGAGTAAGTGTGGAGAAAAAAGAATCGCCCATATCCGAGTATCCCAGCTCATCTGTAAAACATGGTGGATGTAAGGTTATGGCTTTGACATGTATTATGCAGCAAGGCAGTGACACCAAACACACTGCCGTATCTACCCAGGTGTTTTTCAGGGTCAAAAAGTAGAACATTTTTGACTGGCAAAGTCAATCATCTGATCTGAATCCAGTTGAGCATGTCTTTCACTTTTTGAAGACCAGCCTGAATGCTAAAAGCCCCGAAACAGAAGCTTAAGGTGACTTCAGAAACAAACTGGCAGAGTATCACAATTAAAATGCACTGTCTGGTGATGTCCATGGTTCACAGAGTTAAGGCCTCTGTGAACTAAAGAAGACTGATATACTTGAAGGCCCTCTAGGAAATATTTGTTGACAGTGTTTGCTTTGCATTACATTCTTTTCCAAGCTGCAAAAAACGTGTTGTACATGTGTGTAGTTGCGTAGGAGGAGCCACTAATTGTATGAAGAAAAATTACACTCCAGGCTTGTGCTATGCTCTGTTGGCTCTATTTGCGTTGACTCTGTTATGTTGTTGACTGGTGCTATTTATCAATGGCTAACCAAAGGAGAAAATGAGTAGCAGCTACTCATCAAGACCTGGTTTGTTGCAAACCACTATAAATCAATTGGAGATTTTGTCATTTAGAGGTCAAAACATGACACTTTTTTCAAAGCACACTTACTAATTTTTGTAGTTTCAAAATGGTAGACAAGAATCGTGTCTCTCAAATGCCCTGCGCTGCTCCAGAACATGAGCAAGAGGGCAGTATTAATGACTGTCATCGCCCCCACTCAGAAAGCACTGATGCAACAGTCCATTAACCAACTGTGAAAATGCTATAATGTCAAACTATGTTGGGCTCATATGAAAATATGCGGTTTAGCTGTGCAACCTATATTTACTGCCAATACAGATGGAATATACTTGCTATAAAGGTTTTAAGAATAACAATTTATAAAACATTTATAAAAACAATGACATGCTTAGAAAAATTGGATAAATTCTCCCTTTTTTTCTTAAACTCCACTCCAACCTTCTTCACCAATGGGTTTGGGACAATGACAATGGCATGTTATCACTGCCCTCTACTACTCAGGTGCAGAGGCAGGGAAGCACTAAAGCCTGTTGAAGCAAAAAACATTTTTCTCCCCAATTCTGTGAAAGAAAAAAAACAAGAATGCAATTTGACATTATATACGGTTGCCTCATATTCATCTTTGCATCTTATTTACATTGAGTGTACAGCAAAATAACCAATTTTGAATTTACTCTGCCAATACTAATCGACGGCACTTAATTCAGTGTAAATGGATTTCAAGAGTTGGATACTAAGGCAGATTAACTTTATTTTAAAAACAAGAAAAGTTCTCTTGAAAATGAACTACATGAAAATGAACTACTTTCTTTTTGTGAATATAAGCAATTTTGCCATGTCCTCAGGAGTTCGATAAGAGTCATAAAATATCAAAATATTAGAAAGATTTTGTTTCTTTATTTTGTAGTCCTGGTTAAAATCTCATCAATAATTGATTAGTAAAAATAACTGCATGTAACATTGCTACTGAAGATTTACATTAACAACATAGGTAGCAAATTAGCCAGAACAAGGTTTAGTTTGCCCAAGTTCATTCCTGGAACTACGGAATAAGAAAAATATTTGCAACAGAAATCGTTGGTCAGTTTTCTGTTGATGAACCTCACAATACTGTTGCAGCTGGTTGCCTTGTAATTGTATTTGCATAAACATCTATTTTTTAGAGTGCACTCTAACTGACTCTCTCTTTCTCTCCCATTTGTTCTGTATCATTTGAAATTTCCAGGGTGAGAAGACGCACTGCTCTCTGATGCCATCACACAGAGGAAGGAGAGCAGCAATCAAAACTAATTTTCCTCCCTCCAAACCCCCACAATTACAGAAAAGCAATTAATTCTGTGCCAATGCTCCTCTGTGAAGCACTGAGGCCCAAGAGAAACAAGCCACACATTGAATTTACATCCTTCATCACACGCCACTCCTCTGTTCTCTCTACAGAAGTGAAAGGAAAACTAATTTGCTGAAGCTGGGCCTCGTTTCCATAAAGTGTAGAATACGAACAAAACCAAGAGCAGGGATGGCGGTGTTCTACACTGCTCACTGGACAGGACTGCAGTCTATTAGGAAGTGAGTGAGTGGAACCATGTGCCTTTCAGAATTTAGCGCACCGACTCTGAGCAAACAGGTTATTGCCTTTCTGTGTTCCTGAGTGTTCTGGCATCGCCTGCTTGCCATCAAGCTGCCGAGCGTATGTACCGGCATTGGTGGGGAATATGTGGGCATGGAAAATAAATCATTGTTTATGGGTAGAGAGAAGCTGGGTGGGTGTGTTATCTTCCCCAACACAGGAAGATGTGACTCAAGCAGACACTCCATGAACACCGCTGGATCCAACAAGGCAAAGCAGGCAACCACTGAAGTATTCCCAAAACAGCTGTCTGATCGTGATTTCACTCTATTGTTATGGAGTGGGTGGAGGAGTTTAGGTTTGTTAAAGTTAAATGTTAATTGGCTTACAAAACAGAGAAAATAAAACGAGGGTAAACATTTAATACATGCAGAGACCCTGGGAATTATCTCAGGGGGAAAGATACACTAGCAGTGGTTCCCTACCTGCTGAAAGTCTGAGCCACCTGCCCCCCCATCGTGCCCACCAGCCCACCCCCTGACAGACATGTTTCTCTGACTCACACTGTGTGTGCAGCCTGGTCCACCTTGGCCTGTTTATAACCCTTGAATTTAATTCAAAGTCAATTTGGAGCCCATTATGGAGCCCCACTGGGGACGACTTACCAAATGAGGACTATCTACTTGACTGAGTTCTTAATTAAAAGCACATCACCCACCTGTGTGAATCAGGGCGTAGCAACAAATGTGACAGCACAATCTTACACACTCACAATGTTGTGCAATCACTCATACACACACACTCACATAACAACAACCTGCACACAGCTACACGCCTGCACACACACACGCTCACACACAAAATCACACACTCAACTCTCCTCAAGGGCACTACACCCCTTGGCAATACTTCTCATCCACACGGTCTGTGTCTAGTTGAAGCCACATGGTGTGACAAGTGTTTGTATCTTTCCAAAAGTGTGTTGCTGTCATGCTACATGCTGTTGATGACTCACTATTGTAAAGATTGTAAATGACTAGTGGTTTTGCTGTTATAGAAGTGCAGTGAGATCAGGCAACTCTGGACATTTTGCTCTAAAAGAGATGGATAGAAGTGAGCAGAAGGGAGGGCTGTGAGTGTGAAGGGGCTGGACAAATGAATGGGAGAATAAATATAGTAATATCATCAGCCCAACTGTATATCCTCTGTAATCACAGCTGTAAAACTTGATAATTACACTGTTCTGCTAATGCTGCTTCCGGACTTAATGTTTTTTTTTTTACATGGACCACATTTGTCTTCTGAATTCGGTTGATATCCTTCTTGTTCTTAAGTTCCATCTTCACAGCAGCAACTTCCATCAGGTGATGGACAGACAATGATGAGATATGGACACGTCAAAGCACATCTGTTGCCATTCTGATTGTCAGGGACTTCACTAGAGATACTGTGATATTATATTTGTTTAGTTTGAGATGACAATAATATAATTTTTGTCTCAAGTAGCCTACACTCTCATGCCAATTTTTAATGTATAAATAAGTAATGTTCCCCAATTCTCCACCTTGTCCAGACCACCAGAGGTCTCCACCTTGTCCAGACCACCAGAGGTCTCCACCTTGTCCAGACCACCAGAGGTCTCCACCTTGTCGAGACCACCAGAGGTCTCCAGCACGCTCAGACCACCAGAGGTCTCCAGCACGCTCAGACCACCAGAGGTCTCCAGCA
>JACXGM010039798.1:0-10487 GCA_016801145.1 Umbra pygmaea
CAATGCAAATTTTTGGGCGTGTTATTTAAATTACGATGGTTTTCAACCGTCTGATTTATCAACAGCCGCTCATTCGTACGCTGGAATTGGAGTGATACGAAAGTTTTGTAAATCACACGTGAGTCTCGTCGTAAGATGATTTCTGCGCTCAGATCTACACTGGTTTCTACGCACGTTTGATGAATGAGGGCCATTGTCTCTAGAGACTAAATATAAGGGTCCCAAATATTTTTGTCTGTGCCATTTTCATTTGTTTTAAATAGTTAAAGGAATAGGTTACATCACAAATTAAAATCAATGTTTCTGTTCAATTGAAAGTAAAATTAAGAATAAGATACTTCTCAATTGTACATAGTTCAAAGAAAATTGTGCTTAAAAAAAACGTTCAGAAATTTGTGTATATATTAAACGATTGCCATTTATGCTGAAATGACTTTTTGCCTATGTAGATATTCCATTCAGATTCATTCAGTAACAATAGTTATATGGTACAATGCTTCAAATATCGACAGTTTTTTTCTTTCTTTATTTTGTAAAGTTCTTAGCATTTTTATTTTAGGTGCGGATAGTTACTATGAATCTCATTTTGATGTTAAAAGAGGGAAGAGTTGAGCAATTTAATATAGTGGTTATTTAAACTATTATTTTCTTTATATTTGTAATATAGTATATATGCTTTCAACCAAAAAAATAGAAATGTCAAGTTGTTTACCCAAAAACAAAACAAAGTTGCCTTTCCTTGAAGATTTCCCTTGATAAAAGGCTACATTCCTGTCTAAAAGCACTGGCTCTAATCTGTGTTTATAAAGCAAACTATTTTGATTATCACAAACAAAAGCTCCTATCACTACAGAGGAATGAGCTGGTTTAGACTACCATGGATATCAGACACACACCAGATGGGAATTAGATCTCTGCAATTGGCCTCAGCATAGTGTGTTTATTGTTCCCAACACATATGGCTGGTATGAGGAACTCGAGATGAAGTTCCTAGATCTGTTTCCACAGCAGGGGTGTGTTTTCCGTGCCCTTCTTTTGTGATCAGAGGAGGCGTTGTTAACTTGGAATAGCATGATGTTCGTCTGGTCTTGTTCTCCTTGTCTGTGACCAAAGTCCCTGACTAAAGCCCATTCATACATTTTTTAGCAGTACTGTTCTTTTTTAAAAATAAAATACAAATATGACATTATATTATATCTTACAAATAAGACAAAAAAAATTATTTCACAGCCACTTCTGGTTATTATGTGATTATTCAACACATTTTTGTACATTGCCATATGTGCATGGGTGTTACTTTTCAGTCTTTTTTATCTTCCTTCTCATATCAGGACATCACTCCACCCAAATTACATCACAACATTGTTGATCTCAGAGAGAGACGGGGGTCACTTGCAATAAATATGTCAGATCATCAAAGAGGATTTCATTTTATGGAATACAATTGTTGTTTTTTTCAGCTAAATTTAAAAAGCTGCTGAAAATTTAATACAACACCAACAATGTCCATGTTCCAGACCTTGAAATGCAGCATCTACATGATTTGCAATAAATAGGCAACAGGAATGTACATAGATTTATGTTCCATGGTCTGAAGATTGAACAACATAAAAATATTCCTGTAGTCTCTCCTCCATCTGCAGTCGTCTCCTTTTGAAGTGAAAAATACATTAACTGATTTCAAGAAATATTTATAATTACATACTTTCTGTCCATTGCAAACATTCCTGTTTTTGGTAAATACACAACTTAAAGAGAGTTGCTTTATCACTAAAACAATAGAGTTGATAGCAGTCTATTATTTTGCTACACGTTCCTCTCCATTTTGGCCCATGTTGACCGTGGTTGTGGTTAGTCTTCATTTCTTCTGTATTCCACCATACGGTTACTGTTTAGCTTGGCACTGGTACTAATTACATCAGTCAGTTTGTCTCCCTTGACCTCATGTAGTTGGGCATGCACTGGCAAACTGTGTAACTGTAGTAAGAGCCAGTTGGACAGGTCTTGTGTGGCTTTCTGCAGGGTTCCCGGTAACAACTTGGTTGAGAGGACAAAAAACAGAACGGTTGGTTTTTACATAATGGTTGGTTGCTTAACTGTGATCCCTAATCATTTTTGTGTTGCAAGGTACTTGTATGTGTGATCTTGGACCAATCCCCATAGCCTTGAGGATAAAACATGCTCAAACTATTTCCTCTGTTTAGATAAAACATAAAAAAGAAATGTTCAGCTCTCTTAGGAGAGGGGAAATCTGTGCTTACTGGAAAATCTGGTTTCTTCATTCGAAAGAAATGTTGCAGGTGCCTTGTCTTCCTTTTCCAAAATATTTTTTCAAGGAATTGAACAGGATGTGAATTCTCATGCTAGATTATTTCAAAGCTGTAATATTGTGGGAGTGTGACTCCTAATTGCATCATTAGGTTTCTGGTATGTGTGTCTATTTTCCCCTGAGATTCGCACTGTTGATTAAAGCCAAATAACACCTACACTCAAAATTTACATTTAGTTTCAGTTTCTTCTACTTTATTCCTGTCCCACTAGTGAAAAAGTAATGTTTTGCTTGGCAAAATGAAAAACAACATGCACATTTTGCTGCAGTAGTTTCACAGTATTAACAAAATCTTTTAGGTCTAACAATATTTATTATTACTGTGACTAGAGTGTCAGTATCATAGTACTGGAAATGGACCTCAGATGGTTACCTAAACATTGCCATGGGAAAGACCGGCCAAGTCGTATAGTTGTTTTACATGTGAAGTGTTTGAACTCTCACCCTCCTGGGTTCGGTTTCTTACCTGCAGTTGTGTGCGATGAACCTCTTGCCCTGTCGCATGCAGGTCCGTGGGCTTTCCCTGCACTGGCACATGCATGTCTCCGGGTTGATAGGCTGGTTTCTGGGGCACTCTGCCCGGCACACGCAGCCACACAGGCCTGGGTCCCATAGCTGGTTGGGTGGGCAGGTCCCCTGGGCAGGCTGCTCCTCGCAAAGACACTCACAGTTCTCCTGGTCCAGACGAGTGCCTGGCCTGCAAGTGGCCTCTGTCAGGCCATTCTCACACACACAGTCACAGCTTTCCTCATCTAGGACTTTGTTTGGTCCACACAGCAACAGCAAGGAGGACACGGTCGGCTCTGCCAAACGGTAGAGATGTTATTTAGTTCCACCCACTGTAGTGACTTTAATAAATATACATTATTGTGTTACTTCTGGTAGAAGTCCGTGGATCCGCAAAATGTACAGCCCACGAATGCTGTGCAGCGTATTATCTATTTTTGCTCCCTGCTGTGATGACAATCACACATTGGTTAGGGCCTGGTTAAACTTACCCAGCTCTTTCTCTGAGTAGGAGCTTGCATCTATTGGAACACACAGGCAAGTGCTGGGGTCCCAGGCTAGTCCTATACTGCAGGGAACATCTGGCAGGGAACACCTGCAGAGGGAAGGGAGGAAGCACACACAAGCCAGGATCAGATCAGACGGTCTGGGTTAGGGAGACAGCTTTTCCTGTCAATGGGCTGGACACCATGGGCGGTCCCTGGAATCTCTCTGTGAGAGGAAATTCAATACCCTAGCCTTACTCTTTGCTGGCCTTGGCCTGGAAAGCTGCCCACACACTGCAGTCTGGCTGGACATACAATGTGGAGAGTGGGGGTGGGGCCATGTCCTCATGGCCTTGTTCAAAAGCACATCACCGATGACCAAATACGAGATAATTATCAAGCTCATTTATTGCAGAGTCACACCCTAGCTGTGGTTCACATATGATTGCCAAAGAAGAAATGGTATATTTTTATTAAATTACATTACAATCTGACTGTATGATTTGGGGTGACCCAAACACATTACAATGCCTATAGAAAAGCACCATACCCTGTCAAAATCCTTACCTTTTGTCACATTACACCCTGGAAATTAAAGTGAAAATAACATTTACAAAAAGTCTGTTATTATTTTATTATTAAAATGTAATTATGAAATACCTGGTTTGGATAAGTGGTCCCCTTAGAATAACCGTTATATACTTGCTCAGATACAGATACAAGTCACTTTCCAGATCACAAACCATGCTATTGTAGTGGTTTTTATTAACTTCATAATAAAACCAGCTGTTCCATGATGAGTCCATTACTAGTAGTGCATGGCAATACAAAAAATACACCATGGTTGGAATGTGCTTTCAAAAGGGCACCGGGACACAGTTTCCACACAGTTGTGGAAAGGCACAAGTCAGGAGAAGGATACGAAATGCATATGGCACCACCAACAACTTGCTCCAAACTGGATGGACAGGAGGACATTCATCAGGGAAGCTACCAAGAGGCCAATGGCCACTTTGAAGGACTTATAACTCCTTATGGCTGAGATTGGTAAGTCTGTGTATTCGAAAACTATTACAGAAACTTTACACAAAGCTTGCCTGTATGACAGGGTGGCAAGAATGAAAAATGGCCACAGGGAGTGTCGTTTGCACCTTGCAAAAAAAAACACTTGTAAGATTCTACTGCCATGTGGTAAAAGATTTTTGGTCCAAGATTGAATGTTTTGGACTGAACTGCAAGCTTTATGTTTGATTAAAACCAGACACAGCACATTAACCAAAACACACCATACCTACTGTGAAGCATGGTGGTGGCAAAATTATGTTGTGGGGATGTTTCTCTTCAGCAGGGACTGGGCAATTGGTCAGGATTGAAGGGACAATGGATGCTGCCAAGTACACCGAAATTCTTGGGTAAAACTTGCAGCCCTCTACTAGGCAGCTGAAGATGGGCAGGTGGTTAGCCTTCCAGCACATCAATGACCCTAAACACATTGCCAAAAAACTACGCTGTGGCTTAAGGATAAGAAGTTGAATGTCCTTGAGTGGCCAAGTCCTGACCTAAATCCAACCGAAAATCTGTGGATCAACCTGAAAACAGCAGTCAATCGCCGCTCACTGGGAAATTTGCTTGAATGCAAGGAAGAATGGCCAAATATTCCCTAATCTAGGTGCGCAAACTAATAGAGACATATCCAAACAAACTGATGGCTGTAATTAAAGCAAAAAATTGGCTCTACAAAGTATTAAATCATGAGACTGATCACTTTGTTTCTGTTATTCATTTATTTTTACATTTCCAAACTATTGCCTTTTTACATTACTTTAATATTGTAAGTCAGAATGTGTTAATAAAGCTGGAACAAAAATATATTTTCTATGGGTTTTAATTTCAGGCTGTAAGACAAAAAAGTGACTTTTTTCTATAGGCATTGTAAATAAAGGAATGGTATTGTTTAATTGCGTTTTATTATTATTATTATTATTATTATTATTACTATTGTCATTACTATTTTAAAATTCTTATATTGTTGTAATTCTTGTTTTTAAGCCCACTGCATAGAATCGCCGAGCCATGTCAAAAAGAATTTCTCTGCATAGGATGATGTATGTTATTCAATGCATATGATAAATAAACAACTTTGACTTTGACTAATTGGAAATGAATAGTAAGAGAATATATTTTGTTTACTACTCTGTATTCCATCATTGTATGATATAAATAGGTTCTGATGAAGATCATTTTGACTGAATGCTCATCTGTTAAATAAATTTGACTGGAAGTGTGCAGAAACAATTAATTATCATTATTAGTGTCACCTTTGAGTTCCAGCAACTTCACCTTTTATCCTTAAGTTGGTACATATGTGGGAGGTTTATACATCCATTATTTCATTTACAGTCATCGGACCTGCACATAAGGAGCTTTGCGAGCAATACAACAAGGTAATTGTGTCAAACTATATACTAATCTACCCGAGATTCTGCTTTTTATTTATTCATGAAAACCCTGAAACCACCTGATATTTCCTCAGAATACCACTCTGAATTATGTCTTCACACATTGTTTGGAAATATTGTAATCTGTCCCCAAATCTATGTTTTATTGATGCTGTTTTCTACAACAACTAAATTACAAATGTATATTTTGAGTTGCACTGACATCATAAAGAATGAGATACTGATTCATGCAAGGCTGACGTTACCTAAAGTTGGCTAGTCCTCACTACTCACTCACACGGTGCGATGGGCTGCCGCCGCCCTTCTGATGACAGAGTGCAGGGGCCTCTTGGACTTACACACGCAGGACGTGTGGTTGACGAAGGCCACCATCACCACAGAGTGGTCACGGTGAGACAACTCCAGTAGCTGGAAGCAACACAGCATCAGTGACGAACATTCAAATACTTATTGTAGAGAAATGTTAACCAAAGGTTGTTTATAAAATTCAAATGGTGGTGTTAGTACAAAGGCACTAGAACACAGTGTAAAGCGTAATACAATATAATAGGAATTCGTTTTCTGCTATTCTCAGATTGAACACTAATTAAAACAAGGAATCATCCGGGAAAGAAGTTGTAGTTTGCTGAGGCTGCTCACCGTCTTGTTGACGTAGGTATAGCTGGAGTTGGAGCAGTACAGGCCCTCGTGGTGACAGCAGCCTCCACACCTGTGCACAGACACACAGCGAGGCATGTACGAGTGACTGGTGCTTTCTGGATACTCCTTGGACACCTCCAAACACACCTCTCGGGGTGTACACTGGGTACGCTCCATCTCCTTAAGAACCACTGCAGATACAGTCACATTACCAGAGAAAAGTTATTACACATCTGGCAGATGCCTTTATGAAGTACACACTGCCTCACTAGTGGAGAATTAACACACAAGCTTTGGCATTTCAAGAACCTTGTTCTAACAATTGGACACAAGAGGACCACAATTTTAGAGAAAATATACTGGCTAATGTGGGGTAGAGCAATCCAGACCATTCTGTCATTGACCATCGATAGACAGCCAACTAATAATATGGCTGCATTAAACTCTGTTCCCCAATGTCCCTACTTATAAGTAGTATCACTTAATCTAGCGGTTAGAGCATCTAATCAATAACAGAATGGTGGCTTGATCGAATCACAGAGCTGGCACGGTGGAAAAATCTATTCTGTCATTTGAAGAGTTAACCCTATTTGCTCCCATGTGGTTACAATCTATATGAGAATGTGTTAAAAATTTAGACCTTAGTGAGATCTTATATGAACTCAGCAAAAAAGAAACATCCTTTTTTCAGGACACTTTATTTTAAAGATAATTCATTAAAAGCTAAATAATTTTACAGATCTTCGTTGCAAAGAGTTTAAACAGTGTCCCTGCTCATCTGCAAGAACATGACTTAGGTTGCAATGTGTATGAGGATTGCAGATGTGGACATGGCAATAAATTGCAATGTCCTTACTATGAGACACGTAACACAGTGCTACAGGGAGACAGGAAAGACAGCTGATCATCCTCCCAGTGGCAGACCATGTGAACCAACATCTGCACAGGATCTGTACATCTGAACATCACACCTGCGACACAAGTACAGAATGGCAACAACAACTGCCTGAGTTACACCAGGCACGCTCAATTCCTCCATCAGTGCTCAGACTTTCAGCAATATGCTAAGAGAGGTTTGAGGTTCTGTAGGCCTGTTGTAAGGCAGGTTCGCACCAGACATCACCGGCAACAATGTTGCCTATGGGCACAAACCCACCTCTGCTGGACCAGACAGGACTAGCTAAAAGTGCCCTTCACTGATGAGTCATGGGTTTTGTCTCACCAGGGGTGATGGTCAGACTCACATTTATCATCAAAAGAATGAGCATTACACCAAGGCCTGTACTCTGGAGCAGGATCGATTTGGAGGTAGACGGTCTGTCTTTGTCTGGGGCGGTGTGTCACAGCATCATCAGACTGAGCTTGTTGTCATTGCAATCCAGATGCTTTGCGTGTCTGGGAAAACATCCTCCTCCCTCATGTGGTACCATTCATGCAGGCTCATCCTGACATGACCCTCCGGCACGCAAGGCCACCAGTCATAATGCTCGTTCTGTGCTTGATTTCCTGAAAGACAGGAATGTCACTGTTCGGCCATGTCCAGCAAGGAGCCCGGATCTCAATCCCATTGAGCACATCTGGGACATGTTTGATTGGAGGTTGAAGGCTAGGCCCATTTTCCCCAGAAATGTCTGGGAACTTGCAAGTGCCTTGGCAGAAGGTGCCTTGGTGGAAGAGTTCTGGCAAACTGGCAAATCTGTTGCAGTCCATGAGGAGGAGATGCACTGCAGTACTTAATGCAGCTGGTGGCAACAACAGATACTGATTGTTACTTTAGATTTTGACCCCTCTTTGTTAAAGGACACATAATTCCATTTCTGTTTGTCACATGTCTGTGGAACTTGGTCAGTTTATATCTTAGTTGTTAAATCCTTTCATGTCCATATAAATGTTTACACATATTAAGTTTGATGAAAATGACAGCAGTTGAAATTGAGAGAATGTTTCTTTTTTCTATGTTTATATTGTCTGGCAATATATATTGTCAATAGATAACCATGACTATGTTCTGTGAAGACTCTTTTAAACTTTATTATCATAAAATAAATCCATCTAACTAGCCTTGACTTTTATTTAACCTTTATTTAACCAGGAAAATTGACTGAGAACAATTTCTTATTTACAGTAATGACCTGGGAGCAATTAGGGTAAATTGTCTTGCCCAAGGACACAACGACACTTGGCTCAGTCGGGAATCAAACTTGCAACCTTCACACTACAAGTCTGACTCCCTAACCACTGAGCCACCTGCGCCCCATACTTAAACCCCACAATCTGACCCTTTTTCTTAGAAAAAGATTAGCAACTACATTTCCTTAATGTTCTAATGGTTTGTAGGATTTCTTGGGCTGGGGATGGCCAATGAAATTAAATGGAGATAGTTGTGCCTGTTCTTCCTCTTTCAATATTATTCAGAGGTCTGTTTCGTAATATACTGAGGCCAGGCCACTTCCTATGATTTCCTTTTCACTCAGCCTTTATCTGCCCTCCACTAGGCCCTATAATCCCCTGGCATGAACACCTGTGATCAGGAAGCAGACACTGCTAGTCTCCATTGACAGCCAAGGTAAACAGAGAGAAGACAGAGATAGACAGAAAAGAGAGAGTGGAGAGAGAGAGAGAGAGGGATAAATAAAGGGCAAGAGCACTCCATCTTTAACTAAGAGGGGAGAGCAGAATGAGGGGGGCTCTAACTTAGAAAAATAATCACAGGCCATTTCTCTCCTTCTACCAAAAAACACACAGCCGCTGCTCCCATGTGTGGGTTCGGAAAAGAACAAAGGACTTTAATGCTTTACATTATTTATATTGATGATTGCTATTTTTAGGGGCCCAATCACCTGGAAAGCTTTACCTTGAACGCTGCTCTCATCATATTTATACTGTGTCATCTCCCTGGGCTTGGCCCACGTCCACATATCGTCTTCAGTGCGAAGCAGAGGGGAGGTGCGCAGGGCTTTCCGACGTAGACAGCTTTGGACCAGACTGTACTCTGGGTAGAAGAGCTCCACCAGGTCATCCACACTGGACACTGTGTCCAAACCACTCAGGTCCTCCCCAGCCTGTGGGGCCTGGTAAACAAGGGATGTGGAACAACAACTTCAAAATGAAGATTTTGATCGTGCAAAAATGTTTCTATTGATCATGCACTACAATATTTAGATTTTATGTTTGACAATTCTTGTTGGTTTTAAGATGTTACAGATGGGGACTTCTTTCAGTGTTCATTTCGTTTTTTTTAGATTTACTTCTTTTAGGTTTTTATCAGTGTACTAATATTGGACAAAAGATGTAATGTAGTTAGAAAATACCTTTTGATTCTCAGCATGATGAAGGTGAAAAGTATAGTATTTAAAATATTAATGAATTACTGTACATGTTTATAATTTATTTATCTAATTTTATTTAAGAAGATTTTAGTAAAATATATATTTTATATTTGCTCATATGTTCTCTATGAAATAAAAAATAAAAAATGTTAAGCAATCTTTTTCTTCCATCATGTACACAGATTGCCAACCACAGAAGACTTGTTGTCCAAAGTTGTCGTAGAAAGTTAAAAACTAAAATGAATAAAATGATGTTAAAATTGACAGTCTGTATTTGTTACCTGCTAATTTAAGGTCCTTAGAGCAACATTGTAACAGAATGCCTGTTTTTTTAGATGAACACACACTAAGCAGCCTTGCTGCTACCTTCTCATTATCTCTAATGGAAACAAAATGCTTTTTTATCTCTCTCAGGGTTGCTAAAGCTAGATTGGCACTCCTGGCATGGCTGTGATGGAAACCACCACTGTGAAGTGCAATGTCTGCCTGAGTCCAGGGAAAACAAAGCAGCGCCAGATCATGTTTCTTCCATTGACATGGGCCAAGTTCTTTCTTTGAGATAAGGAAAAAGGCTAATATGCATGTTACATCCAAAGTTCTTCCTATTCTGATGAAAGCCCTGAGTTCACTACCAGACAAGATGTTGTCTCATAGCGTGTGTGTGTGTGTGTGTGTGTGTGTGTGTGTGTGTGTGTGTACAGTATAATAACTCAGTAAGCATTGGGGTATGGGGGGGGGG
>JACXGM010039799.1:0-10487 GCA_016801145.1 Umbra pygmaea
ACCCAAATAGTACAGTAGGCTATATGAATCAAACAGCATTCCAGGTTTGAATTTAATGTATTCAGCAGTGTCGCAAAGGCGCAGCTTTCCGGACGTTGTCTATTCAAATACACCGGTATGGCGGTATATAAAAAATTCATATCATGACGAAAATAAATACCGGTATTCGGTGTGAACCGGTATACCGCCCAGCACTAATGTACATAAGTATTCACAGCCTCTGCTCAATACTTGTTGAAGCAACTTTGGCAGAAATTACAGCCTTAAGTCTTTTTGAGTACGATGCTACAAGCTTCGCACACCTATTTTTGGGAAGTTACTCTTGTTCTTCTTTGCAGAACCTCTCAAGCTCAATCAGGTTGGATGAGAAAGGTTGGGTGAGAACGTTTTCAACAAGGATGTCTCTGTGCATTGCTGCACTCATCTTTCCTTCAATCCTGACTAGTCTCCCAGTTCGTGTTTCTGAAAAACATGCCCAGAGTATGATGCTGCCACCCCCATGCTTCACTGTAGAGATGGTATTGTCCAGGTGATGAGTGGTGCCTGGTTTCTTCCAGAAATGACATGAAACAATCTTTGTTTCATCAGACCAGAACATTTAGTTTTTCATGGTCTGAGAGTCCTTCAGGTGCTTTTCAGCAAACTCCTTTTTACTGAAAAGTGGCTTCTGTCTGGCCACTCTTAACATATAGGCCTGATTGGTGGAGTGCTGCAGAGATGGTTGTTAATGTTCTTCTGTAAGGTTCTCCTCTCTCCACAGAGAAATGCTGGAGCTCTGTCAGAGTGACCATTGGGTTCTTGGTCACCTCCCTGACTAAGGCCCTTCTCCCCAGATCGCTCAGTTTGGCTGGGCGGCCAGCTCTAGGAAGAGCCCTGGTGGTTCCAAACTTCTTCCATCTATGGATGATGAGGCCACTGTACTCATTGGGACCTTCAATGCTGCAGATATTTTTCTGTACCCTTCCCCAGATCTGTGCTTCGATACAATCCTGTCTTGAAGGTCTACAGACAATTCCTTGGACTTCATGGCTTGGCATGTGCTCTGACATGCACTGTTAACTGTGGGACCTTATGTAGACAGGTGTGCGCCTTTCCAAATGATGTCCAATTGACTGAATTTTCCACAGGTGGATTCCAATCAGGTTGTGGAAACATCAAGGATGATCAGTGGAAACAGGATGCACCTGAGCTCAATCTTGAGTGTCATGGGAAAGGCTGTGATTTAGGGATGCTATTGATTAATCGACGCTCAATTAATTGATCTTTAAGAACTTAATTGATACAATCAATATCTGAAAATGAACAACAGGTAGTTTTACATTATATTCTAGCAAGAATAGTAGAATTGTATATTTTCAATGAAGCGCCACCAGGGGGCACAACTTCTGATTCTGCCGAAAGTAGCATCAGCACTGAGTCTGCTAACGTAGTGCTGCTGGGATTAACATTAACGTTACGACAAGAGCTGGCAGTAGGCCTGTCGCAATATGCAATAAATCAATTATTCGCATGATAAATATAAATGAGCTCAATATGTTTTACGGCCGCAATAATTTCCATTTGCATGCTTGTTCGTTTTCCTCGTTTTTCTCTTTCTCTCTACCAAAGATACTTTATTGTTTTGGTTGTTTGTGGTTTTTAATTTCCATTTTATTTATTGTGTTTGTTTTTTATTCCAGTGCATGTTTTGTTATCAGAGACTGACAGTCCATTTAATTCATTGTTTTTTGTTGTTTTGTTCATTTATTGTGGATATTTAAAATGTTTTCCAGTTCCAGTGTTAAATGTTTTTTTTTTTAGAAAAAAATGTTTATTGATCTTTGAAAAGGTGTACCTGCATTATAATGCCATTATCATTATATTAGATGAAAATGGTCTCCGAACGACAATATTATCGTTTATCGCAATAATTTCTGGGACAATTTATCGTCCAGCAAAAGTTGTTATTGTGACAGGCCTAGTTGACAGCCAGCTACATGTCCATGATCCACTCAGTTTGCAAAGTGATGAGACCCGAGAGGATTCCGTTGCAGCTACCCCCATCAGTGACTGTTTTCCAAGGCCAAAACACATGTTTTGTCACAGCAGCAAATATCCTTGGTATGTGCTACATCAGCCCATCTAGATGACATTGACAGCGTTAAGGCTGATGAACTGAAAAGTGCATCTGATTCTATCAAACTAAAACCATTACAGTGTAGATTTGGTTTGGTCTTGCTGTTGCATATTGTTGTTACTAGCTAGCTTAATTACTAACTGTTCACATGCTGAAGGAACCGCAGTTTCTTTTGCACTAACTTTTATGTTAAGGTTCTCTTAATATGTCTCCGAACTGCTTAAACTTCGGTGACGGTAGTGAGCAGTGATTTGGCATGGATCTGGGAGTTTTGTCGCAGACCATAAAAAATGTGTCTGGGACAGCTAAATTGTCACTAAAATTGTGTAATGTATACATGCCTTAAATGTTAAATACAGGAGCTGTCTCATAATCAGGAACAGCATTTAGCCCTGTAACACTTTACTGCAATTTCGGCTATATTATTGCCGGAACTACAGTATGAGTTCTATAAGATTTCCATAGTTTGTTTTACGTTACATTTTAATTATGACTCATCAATGGTTGACAGTTAATGTTATCAATGTTCGATTAATGAAAGTGCTTACAATTAGCAACCCTACTGTGAATACTTATGTACATGTTTTTAACATTTTTATTTTTTATAAATTTGCTAAGATTTCAAACACACTTGTTGTTAAATGTAATCCATTTCAGAATAAGGGTGTAACATAACAAAATGTGGAAAAAATTAAGCACTGAATACTTTCCAGGCGCACTATAGAGTAATTTCAGTAGTTGTTATTGCAGTATGTCCATTCAAAGACTGGGATCTAGAAATAAAAGAGGAAATCTGTAATGGCTCTTTCCCATTACAGCACCATACCACGCCAGTCCGCACCAATCACGATGCAGATGGTGTTCCCATCTATACCCAACCCGCTAGAGAGCGTGCCGTACAGGTCTATATCAGAGGAAAAAAATACCTAGTACTTCCCCGGGACCAAGCAGACTGGTGGGTGGGGTTACAAACAGAGAAATTCAACAGTGACTGTTCGCTGGTTTGAATACTTGAATTGATGCATGTCCTTGAGGATTCTAGATAAATTATTTTTTGCACTTATACCACCATTAAATAAAAACAGCAATGGGTACAATGATTTTAATCATTTCTTATTTTCCCATTTCAACAGAAACTGCAACAATCACAGGTCCTTTGAAAACTATAATGAATTTCAGGTTTTGCTTTTGTGTGTAACACACTACATAGTGTTGAGAAACATCTTATGTGAATCACTATTTCATATTTTAAAAATGTCAAGAAATAGGCTTTACAGCTTTATAAGCACGTTTCTGAAAAGAGGAAGTAGCCTCACCAGCAAAATTCTCCACCCCTATTAAAATGAAACATATGTGCAAACAGCTGTTTGAATCAGACTTACAATTTGCCTGGTATTTTTATTCTACCAACCATTTCCATTTTCTGTAAATTGGTGAGGCACACAATTGTTTTCCTCTCTCAATACACATTGCATAGTTGCGGAAATTCTCTCCCCCTCGTGCTGTCCTTCACAAACACTTACAATGTGGAAACCATTCTCTGATCGGTTGTGGAAACAACCCTGACAGACCGTGTCAGTATAGAGCAGTACAGCGCGCTTACATGTGGTCAAAGGAAAATAAGCTTAAGGCATTATGGTCATATCTTCTGGTCTACATCTACTCTCTAAAATCGCCACTAAAGGGCAGGAGGAGAACCTACAATAAGCTCTGGAGAACAGATTCTTCTCCCAGACGAGCAGACACACGGTGGGCAAAAACAGTGAGACAGACAGAATAAGACACTAATAGAACCAATGGAGAAAATGACCAGGAGAAGGAGAGGGGAAGGGGGTGTGTGAAGGGACATCCGTGTGTGTGTGTGCCTGGGTAAGAACGGTTAAGAATAACCGTTCTTACCCAGGCAGGGGTAAGAACGGTTATTCTCAAAATGATGGATAGAGACCACAGAGGCCATTTTAAGAGCTGAAGCAAGACTGGGACATGGTGGAACAATGGGGTCAACCCTGCCTGGAAGTAAACAATGGCAGTAGATAGAGTATCAGGCCAAAAGTATCAGGCCCACAGCTACACAATCCTATCCGCTATTTCAATTCACTTACTGTACATCCACGTGAAACTGGACTTCTCGTGTGAGGGGGGCTGGAGCAGCTCAGATGCTGGCCCAGAGCATAAACATTCATCTCAACGTTCCATTACCAGAATAAAAAAATAAAAATAACATACGGACAGTTGCATAACAATTACTTTAACCTGGAAGGCTTTCTGAGTGCTCCATTTCCTAGAACCTCTGCCGGGATTTTCCGTGTCTGTTTCTGATGATTTTGATGGAGGCCTGACCGCTGTGTGTGGACCAGGGAATGTAATCTAGCTGTGAGACGTTAAAAATATTTTAGGCATGTTGCATATGACAAAGCCGAGGAATGGTTCACTTGTGGAATAATGCTCTAATATGGATTAAAGTGCTCTACGGTATTTGATCCCTGCATCAGCTGACACTTCTTGTGGAGATTTTTGGGATTAATGACAAAGGTCTTTGCAGCAGAATGCACAAGTCAAGGCTGCATGTGTTTTACAGTGAATTATTCCTTTTAAATTTACAGTTGTTATCCAGGACAGCTGGGTCAGTCAGAGCTACAGGTACATGTCTGAAGTTATGTAGGAGGCTGACTTTATCCGAGCTGATAATCACCTCCCATCACACAGTGGTTATTCCCAAGGGTTCAGGATTGATACGATGTATTGAAGCTCCATTTATTGATCAGAGCTGCTCTCGCTAGGCATAAATGAGTGGGCGCAGCGCCATTAAAGCAGCGTTACGTGATGTTTATCCAATACGCTTGGCTATACTCTACATGGAGATTAAGAGCCAAGGTAATATCAGTGATGGTTCTGTAGAGGGCAGGGCTAGAGGTCAACACTAGGATGAACATCCTCTCTGACTGAGAAAACAGACTGCAGGTTAAAGGAGAAGTGGGCAACATTTAAACAATCACCCCAAATCCAATGTTTAAAAAAAATACATATAAGGGGGTATTTTTAGTATTCAATGTTTTTTATAAAATACATGTAAGGGGGTATTTTTAGTATTATACTGACAGGACAGTAAGGGGAGAGAATGAGAGAGTGAGCAAGCCACAGATCGGGGGTCGAACCCCCATCGTCCAGAGGTACGTTCGGTCCAGAATCGGGAGCAAGCTCTGGGACCCAATCCAATGTAATTCCCCACCTTTAAGTAAACTTTACTTTAGCAAGTGTTACGTCCCTCTCTCTCTGTCTTTCTTGTTTCAGTTCAGACACAGATGGATCTGATTGGGTCGTTAGGGGACAAGGGACACCTGCTTGGTTCTGTGTAGGTAGAGGTTAAAAGCTTGAGCTGTCCCTGCCTGACTCTCTGCTCTCAGCCCACATTGGTTTACTGTGGTTTGATAAACATATTGATATACATATTGAGTACACTTTACAACACCTTACAGGCTACCTTGCATTCAAACACTGGCACTACACTCCTCATGTCCACCATCACACCTCATGGTTTATGTTGGTGTTAAGTTGGTTTAGTTAATAAACTTATAGCTATCCTATACCTCTGTCAACATGTGGACTCCTTTGTTCGTCACTCTCCATGAGCCGGGATGTGACACAAGGGAGGTCATACCGAGACCAAAGGTCTCTTTTACAGTTTAGACCGACAGGACTGTTAAGCAGCCAATCAGCCCTAAAAAAAAAGACCATATGCAGGACTATCTGATTGGTCTAAAACATGCGGGACTGCCTGACTGGCTAAACACACACACACACACCGCTGTGATCTGTGTAGGGACTGCAGGTGAAAAATAGCCTCTTGGCTAACTCTGGCATAATGACAGAAATGTTTATTAATATGCACTGTGCCTGTAATAAATAAATCACACACACGCAGGCACGCCTTCCAAACAACCTTATTAAAAATGTCTGCATGCACTTCTGAGGTAGGACCTTTCCTTTTAAAATTAAAACCTGTGTTTATGTTAATAGCTGAGGGATGGGCCCGGAGACATGTAAACAAGCTAATAGGTTAACAACAGGTCCAACACAAGATGTGCATAACTCAACACAAATAACAATAACAAAAAAGTATATCAGGAATGTGGCTATTAAATGTGAGTATGAGTAAGTTCTTGTGATGAAGAACAAGTCATTTAGGTATACAGGTATATTTCACAGTTGATAGGTCATAGTAGCATCAGCAGGTATGAGTGATGTGGAAATGTTTGTGTGTTTATACACACACACACACACACACACACACACGTTAAGGGTGTGGGTGACGTGTGTGTCTACCAAGGCACCAATATGGAGAAAATATTTCCCTCCTGAACATAAACCCACACAACTAAGTTGATCTGGATAAGAACATGTGCTGAACCTAAAGGTAATAGAAACATGAATCGTAAGACCTGAATATTAATATGTGTGCAGTGCCGGCCCAAGCCTTTTTGGGGCACTAAGCAAAATTTGATTTGGGGGCCCCCTCTTAGTTCGCTTATGCCTAGGGCCGGCCCTGCATGTGTGTATTTGAGGTCAAGTGTGTTGTAACAAAACGTGGCAGAAATCTGCCCTGGTGGCTGGAGACAGGTCTTGACCAGGGCTTGCGGCTTCACTTTTCCCCTCACCGTCCGGAAGTCCAAATTCAACCATCCCAAACTGAACAGTCCCAAAATATAAATACTATTTTTGTATTTTGTGATACGTCAACAGAAGTTTAGATAATTTGCAGTAATTTTAAATTGATGTGTGTATTTCTGAGACAGAAAGTCTGCAACCCAAAAACAAAGTGGAACTGACAGCATTTTAACTACTTTGCAGATCAGAAGAAAACATACTATAAAAGTTTGGGGTCACCCAAACATTTTTCTACGTTTTGATAGAAGCCGATATTCATTCATTATTATAATTTTTATTATGCTTCATTCATTATTAATCAGTCATTTCCAACAGTGATAGAGATTTTCAACATTTAGTAATATCTTGGGATATACAGTTTTGCAAATCAGGTTTGTAGCTCAAAACAATAGCTCAAAACAAGCTGTTTCAAGTAGTTTCCCCAAATCCAATTTAAAATGCAACTCATTATGACCTCCCTAGTCTCAATATTATTCAAGAACTTCATTAATTGTACCATGTGTGCTTGAGCTAGAACACATGAAATACCCAAACTGGCTAAGGGTTTGATGAGTGTCACATTTGACTACATGTTAGAAACATGGGTAAGTCAAAAGAATGGTCCATAAAGTTAAGAGATCGCCCAACGAACAAGACACAAAATATAGCAAAGGCACTGAATGTTCACAGAGACACTGTTGGAAAGACAGTTTGCAAGTTCAAAGTAAAGGGACATAAAAAGGAGGCTATCAATGTCTGCAACAAGATTTCTCAGCCAGCAGGTTCTAAAAAACCCTGAAGTGACTATAAAAAACCTGCAGCAAGATTTGGTGGCAAATGGCATTGAGGTTTCAGTGAGCACATTAAGGCGCGTACTAAAGCAGAAGGTTTCCATGGCAGAACTCCAAGACGTACACCACTACTGACGTCAAACTACAAATAGATTCAGCTCCAATATACTTAAGATCATATAATAAAGTTAGAGATTTTGGTATTCTTGTCTGTGGAGTCATGAAACAGAACTGTAACTTTCAGCATAATGGATCAGCAGTATTTCTGGAGGAAGAAGAATGAAGAAAACACTGAAAACAATACTCTGCCCACAGTCAAGAATGGTGGTGGCTCAGTGAAGCTCTTGGGCTGCTTTGCATCTTCTAGCACAGGAAACTTGGTGTGTGGAAGGCAAGAGGGATTTACTGTAGTATCAGGAAATCCTAGGAGAAAACATCACGCAGTCTGTGAGGAAGCTGAAGCTTGAGTGTCATTGGACATTCCAACAGGACAATAATCCAAGCATACCTCAAAATCTACCAAGGAAAATCTCTGTTGGGATTTGAAGAAGGCATTTGCAGCATGCAAACCCAAGAATATTACTGAACTGGAGACCATCGCTTATGAGGAATGGGCTAAGCGTTCCTCAGGAACGCTGCCAGAGGCTGGTGTCTGGCTATGCATCTTATACGCAGCAGGTCATAACCTCAAAAGGGTGCTCTACTAGCTACTGAAGATGCTTGCCATGAAAGGGTTGAATTATTTTGAGTCATTATCAGTTGCATTTGCAGTTGGATTTGAGGAAACCACTCGATGCATTCCTTGTGTTGAGCTAGTACAATCGAAATCTGCAGAAATTTTGTACATTTTGACAAACGCATTGCAATCTGGTTGGAATAATTTTAAAATTAATGCAGCTTTGAAAGGGTTTGCATGGCATAGTAGGCTGCATTGCTCAACAGTGTACGTTATGATAGTCACGGTTTTGAGCCTGACTATGGGTTCCTCTGACTATCCCTGGGGCCTCCTGCACAAAGCAGCGCAAATTGACAAAGTACTGCCCAGGATATGGGTTATATAAATCAGATTATCTATCCTGCCACAACCCTCTCCAGCAACTCTGTGTCCAGATAGGGCACCTGTGGGTTAAATCGCAGAAGTAAAGTTGGTGGACGTAATCATTCCACGCCTGATCCGACTAAAGGCTTCCGTATTGGATTCGCAGTGTGAAAAGAAATCAGCGGCGAGGGGACATGTGGTTGGATGAACCATGTGCGTGCCCTTTGCTATCCCACAAATCTGTGCAGGGAATTGCAGAGCTTCCGACAAGGCAGGATTAGAGGGAATTGGGAGGGGAGAAAATGGGAAGGAAAAAAGTAATGCCGCCTTGATGAATAAAGGTATTCATTTTTTTACATTTCTTGGTGACACCAAACAGCTTTTTACTTCATGTTTGAGACATTCAGGTCATGTTTTCTTACTTATGCCACATTAGCCCATTTAGGAAGTGGCCAATGTTCAAACTATAGAAAAGTAAATACGACCCCCCCAGACCATGAATTACCTGGAGGCCAGATCGTCTACGGTGGGGGCGTTTCCCTCCGATTCACTCAGTGCCCCTTCGTCATCCTCGTCTCCTACCATCCTTAGGACCAGAAAAGGAACACAAAAGGAAAGCGTTATGGGAACTGGAAAAAATGTGCACAACGTCCTGACCCATTTATTCTAATGAGTTCTGTTTATACGTCACAGGCTGAGCTAACCTGTTGTAGAATGTACTGGGCTTAACGGAGTAAGCTCACTTCTAGTAAGGCATACTGGGCTAAACAGGGTTAGCTCACTTGTTGTAAAGCATACTGAGCTAAAGGGGGTTAGCTCGCTTGTTGTAAAGCATACTGAGCTAAAGGGGGTTAGCTCACTTGTTGTAAAGCATACTGGGCTAAAGGGGGTTAGCTCACTTGTTGTAAAGCATACTGGGCTAAAGGGGGTTAGCTCACTTGTTGTAAAGCATACTGGGCTAAATAGGGTTAGATAGGGCTGCACAATTAATCAAATTTTAATCATGATCACGATTTTGGCTTCCCACGATCAAATTCGCATGATCAAGCAATATTAAAACCCTCCCTAGATCCCTAGATCTTGGTACCGTTGCAAAGAGTAGGATCTGTCGGAAAGAATAAGTGGTAGATCATCCCTGTGAGTTAAACGGAGCCGGAGCTATGGCGCCTCAAAAATTGGTCATGTTTTTAGACAGTCGTTTTTTTACTAAACACATTACAGACAGGAAGTAGTAAGCAAAAATGACAAAATAACCCTGCAATGATGTAGGACTTCATCCTGCACCAACAACAACAATTTCTGGAAGTGAAAAATAGCTGGGATTTCAAAAACATTTAGAAATATAGTGAGAAATGGGTGCAGCATTTTGATGTTGACTTGTTCGTATGGTCCACAAACATTGCACACTGGTCTAGGAGCCCTGGGGGCTTGACAATATGCATTAAAAAGCCTCTCTCATCATGGTTTATATGCTTTTACAGATATAACACAGCAAAACATACATACGTTCTTTCATTTTTATTTTTGTTTATTCTTTAAGGAGATGCACTGAATTTTGGTGAATAAGAGGAACCATTTTATTTAGATGCACAAATTTGTACATTAGCAGGAATGTAGCATAATATGACGTGAAAGCAGTTATAATTAGCCTGTGAGACGATATAATTTTGGTTAAATCAACTAATAATCCTGATAATTAATCATGATCTCAAAATTGATCAAAATAATCGTGATTGTCATTTTGGCCATAATCGTGCAGCCCTAGGGTTAGCTCACCTGTTGTAAGGCATACTGGGCTAAACTGGGTTTGCTTACCTGTTGTAAGGCATACTGGGCTAAAGAGGGTTAGCTCACCTGTCGTAGAGCATACTGGGCTAAAGGGGGTTAGCTCACCTGT
>JACXGM010039800.1:0-10487 GCA_016801145.1 Umbra pygmaea
TGTTCTTATTGGAGTGCCCTACCCTCTAGTACTGTTCTTATTGGAGTGCCCTACCCTCTAGTACTGTTCTTATTGGAGTGCCCTACCCTCTAGTACTGTTCTTATTGGAGTGCCCTACCCTCTAGTACTGTTCTTATTGGAGTGCCCTACCCTCTAGTACTGTTCTTATTGGAGTGCCCTACCTTCTAGTACTGTTCTTATTAAGGTGCCCTACCCTCTAGTAATATTAATAAGAACAGGCCCTAATGGAATGTTTTCATTTTAATTTCCACTGAGTATAGTCCGTTTTAATATTCTATAACGCCCTCAGACAAGATTGCAGTTTTTTTGTTGTTGATCGACAATCGCAATGGGAAAAGGCCCTAAAAAAGTATAGTCAGTGTATTAATTTAATACATTTCTAATTTATTCAAAGTGTACATGGGTCAATGCCTACATTTTCTGTCCGACTGTATTTCTTTCAGTTAAAATAAGGTTTTAATGTACAGAAAAATGCAATTTATATGTAGTATCTCTCCTATACATTTCCTCTCTTTAACATTTCAAAAAAGAATTATTTATTTGTTATTTTTCTGTTATTTACAGTGTCAAAATATCATGTGGGGCGACCGTCCGGTCTGCTCTCTTTAAAACTTCTTTGAAATTACCCTAAATCTATTCATATTATTTTTCCCTATTTAGCATGATTTCCAAAGTGTTCTGTAGCCCTGTACTAAATAACACGGCATTTGTATGTATATGTCCATCATAATATACAAACGAACTTTGTCCGACAATGTCTATTTTATGTAATATCATGTGGTTATACTACAGGCAAACACTTTCAGGTCAATTAAAGACACTTGTAAAAAAAATGTCTTAGAATATGTTGTATAACATGTGTTTTTGGATATCTTTATGTGGTTATGAGGAATATCTGAAAAATAAAATGTTAGTTGTATATGAAACTTGAATTGCTTTGGGTTTTTCTAATAAGTACACTGTTCAAAAAATAAAGGGAACACCAAGATAACACATCCTAGATATGAATGAATGAACCAATCGTATGAAATACTTTTGTATGTACATAGTTGAATGTGCTGACAACAAAATCACAAAAATTATCAACGGAAATCAAAGTTATCAACCCATGGAGGTCTGGATATGGAGTCACACTCAAAATCAAAGTGGAAAACCACAGTGCAGGCTGATCCAACTTAATGTAATGTCCTTAAAACAAGTAAAAATGAGGCTCAGTAGTAGGTCTAATACCACCCTCATGGAGTCTGTTTCTGAACGTTTGGGTTGATACATGCACATTTGTGGCCTGCTGGAGGTCATTTTGCAGGGCTCTGGCAGTGCTCCTCCTGCTCCTCCTTGCACAAAGGCGGAGGTAGCAGTCCTGCTGCTGGATTGTTGCCCTCCTACAGCCTTCTCCACGTCTCCTGAGTTTACTGGCCTGTCTCCTGGTAGTGGCTCAATGCTCTGGACACTACGCTAACAGACACCTGTGCCATCCTGGATGAGATGCATTACCTGAGCCACTTCCGTGGGTTGTAGACTCCGTCTCAGGCTACCACTAGAGTGAAAGCATTGCCAGCATTCAAAAGTGACCAAAACATCAGCCAGGAAGCATAGGAACTGAGAAGTGGTCTGTGGTCACCACCTGCAGAACCACTCCTTTATTGGGGGTGTCTTGTAAATTGCCTATAATTTCCACCTATTGTCTGTTCCGTTTGCACAACAGCATGTGAAATTGATTGTCAATCAGTGTTGCTTCCTGAGTGGACAGTCTGATTTCACAGAAGTTTGATTGACTTGGAGTTACATTTGACTGTTTAAGTTTTCCCTTTATTTGTTTTGAGCAGTGTATACATTTTTCTATTTTCTTCATGTTAATTTTGTTGCAATAACGACACTTTTTAAATAGTAAAAAAAATCAATAAAATACATAACCTTTTGAAATGTACATTTAAAATTATGTAAGGCTTCAATGTGTAATACAAATTAAGATTTGGAACAGTGTCTTTAAAAAAATGAATAAAAAATCTCTTTAAAAAGACAGTTTTATGAGAACCCCCGGCCGCTCCCTCACTCTTGATGTGGTTGTGATGCAGGGTGGCAGGAGAAGCAGGTGCTTGAAATTTCTTTTTTTTTCACTCGGCAGAATCTTTTACTTGGTTCATCACTAACATAAAGACAGTGTGAAAAAATTAATAAAAAAAACAGCCAAATACAATTTTGCGTATTTATAAGTAGTTATTCGTAGCAGCATATTTGGACTTAAAATTGCATATGTACTATGCGCAATGTGTGCAGGTTGGCAGGAATGCAATGTGGAAAAAGATTTTCGTAATATTTGAACTTGACTTGCACTGCAGAAGTCCACCTGGCACATCACACAGCGCAAATTCTTTTTTATCCCCATACAGGGGAATTAAATGACGTGGGGCGTTCAAGCTCCTCCATTCCTCCTCTCGCCATGACCATGCTGTGAGCGGACTGAACATGCGCACAACTTTTTTTTTCGGAAATCATATAATGTGCATTCTAGTTAAGCGTAATGTACATTTCTACCACTTTAATTTAATAGATTCAACAATATATTCAAGCTATTTTCGAATTATGATACTTATTTAAAGCAGCGATACTCACTGCTCCTGCGAGCCGCCATTCTGTAGGTTTTTGTTCCAAACCTAAATTAGCACAAGTGATGCTACTCATTACCAGGATGAAACTCTAACTCAGGGTAGTCGCAACTCGGGTTGGACGGAACATGTACAGAAAGGCGGCTCACGGGAACAGGAATGAGTAGCTATCGCTATGTATTATTGTCCTACCGGTATTTCAGTCAATGCAGCTGTATGTTTTACTCAGCTTGGTGTTGTTTGTAATAACATACAGGTAGATGGCAGTAACTACATTGGAAATAACACGGCTCCCATTCAGTGCAAGCGACTGAATCTTCAACAACGTTTTTCAACTACTTATTGGAACGGTTACAAGAAGTGTTGAGATTGTGTTAACAACGTAATGCAGCAATAAAAGGGCAGACTGGAACAAGGATTGACATTAAAATATAGCCAATTATACTTATCAAACAGAGAAAATTAGAAATAAAGGCCTGCCTCTAACAAAAGCCGGCTTCAAATAAAAGCTGGTTACCTTCTGCAGTATAGGTAAATAAAGGCCCTTCTGATTGTTTACATGAGACCTGCACCGGTCAAATATTGTTTAGTACTTGTTAAGTATTATTTTTACAAGTAATAATACTTGTAAAATAATACTTGTAAAGTATTATTTTTACTTGTATGAATGCAGTATGTATTGGGACATACTGTTGTTGTCCTGCACCTAAACTAGTGTAGGCAACAGCTTACTCTTCTGCTTTGTAATGTGCCTGCTCCTCTTAAAAATGTTTTGGATAAACAGCAAAAATATGTACTTTCATTAATGTTATCTTTTATCCATACACCACACTTACTACTGTAAATATAAAGTTGACGAGATCAAGTTACCACTTGGTTTCATGGGTCAGTGATTTAGTTAAAAAAAATCACAATTTGTTCAATTTGAAACTGAAATATCAAAACAGCGGCAGACGAGGGCCCAACGACCCAATATTGACGCTTCCTGCCGACAACATCAAGCACCCTTTCCAGATTCATAAGTCAGTAAGACTTTGAGTTAGCCGTCTGAGAATAGACAGGTTGACACCATAGTAAGAACATGTACATGGTAACATAACCATGACACATTTCAGATAGGTTGGGCTTATCTGAACATGTGTGTCTATTAGAGAGAGAATATATGCACAGTTGTTTTTAGAAAGTCATTTGGAGGTGGTTTACAAGCCCACAAACACCCATGATGATATTTCAGGGGGACGCACCACAGGAGTACACTACCATACAGCTCTGCTGGGCTGTGGTCCGTAAGGGCTTGTGGCTAAAATGCCTAGTCTGTCACTCCCTGTGCATACTTGGCCTTCGTGCACACACTCTCCAAACCTGTAGAGGGTCCATGAAGTTCTGGTAAACTCAAAACATCGAAGCACGGACATTCTGAAGCTTAGGGCCCTATACAATGTGTATTATTTGCTACAAATTCCATGTTTTGGAGAAAATCATGTCCAAGGCAGAGGTAGTGGCAGCTATTGTCAAAACCTCACAACTGCATCTTAAACCAAATGATATATGCACAAGTTACATTCTGAAGCATTCATCTGAAACTGAACCAAGAAAATGCTTTGCCCCATACACTGCATTGTTTCACTTTCTATACGAGCAATACAAACATTTCAAGAAATGTACAAAAGTATATGTCATGTTATCTTAATCTTTTCTAAACATGTCTGAGAGAAATAAAAATAAAAGGCAAGATATTGACTTAGCTCACAGCATAAGCTTATATCACTAGAAGAGTCTATAGACAAACGAATGACAAATAGTACTCTGACAATCAATTTAAATATATAGCACACCTTTTTATATGCATTGGGATAAATGAGTGCTATGGAGAAATCCAAGCGTTATCTGTGTGGAAAGTTTAGAATGGAAAAATTAGCACGTTCTACCAAGAGCATTCCAATGTTTGAACTATATGATGAAATACTGCTTGTCAATTTATTATAAGCAAAACAAGACTTAAACACCAAATGACATTTACAGCTGGGGACACTGATTTTCTGGGAACACTAACTCAGCCAGTTTAGAGCTACATTTAGCCTTAGATGTTATATGAATATGGTCCCTGGAGCACAGGTTTTATCAGTTGGCAATTTTCAATGCAAATTTAAGAGTGCAAGTTGCTATTAAGTAGCTGTACTAACAATGAACATGTGTGCAAACACTATTACAGAATATTTTGAACTGAATTATGAGGACACAAAAAGTGGTCCACATTTTCTTAAGCACACTTAACTTCTTTATAAAAAACAGAATCTGACTATTTCTATAATGCAAACAATAATGCAACTCCACTAAATAGCATGTGTCCTACCTGGCTGATGTTTGATTGAGTAGAGGACCAATGATTCTGATGGTCAATTGTTGGTTTCACACTCAATGTTCTACACTATTCTAAAATACAAGCCAGCAATGAGCAAACTATGTTGATAAATTCTATTACTATACAGTTTATAGCTTGATGTCCAATCATCCACAATTTCCCTCTATAACTTGCATGATAATCTAGTTAGCATTAGGCATAATATAATATGCTGCAAATTGTGTGGCTAGCAAGTATGACACAATAGCAATAATGTAACATACTAGTCAGAAAACACTAATCTAATACATTCATGGTCAATAACATTACTATTCATAATAGGCATGTTCATGATCTTTAGCTGACATCCTGTACATACAGTAACTAGTAGTTTGTTTGGCAAAGTTAACAGATTGTGTATTATCTAGTTAGCGAGGAGACACTACCTGCGTGTGGAAATCTCATTCTCAGACACTTTGCTCAATCCTCTCGCTCTCTCTCAGCTGCCGGTTGGCCGGTTCATTCTTTTTAACAGTTTAACAACCACTCTCATGAAGCCATTCCAATATGCGTTGCACATTTGAAGGTTCATGTTTAATGTGAGCATATCCTCACCATCTTACACACAGCTGAGCAGCGCTTAAAATGTGAGAAAGGTTTAGCAATGTCGGAGACTAATTGATACAACGTATAGCTGTACTGAAATACATTTTGAAAATGCAGAGGTTAGCGCTTCCTAGGAAAAGGGTGGTTTGATAGTGATTAATGTTAATTCAAATCAAGAGCTAAACTTCATTACCCATAGTGCATTAAGTGAAATGTGGAAGGCTAAAGGCCATCCAATACTCGGACCGGCTCATCATTAGAGATTGACAATGAAGCGTACCGGGAAATGTGCTTATATGGAACAAAGTCTCCTGTTGCACTACATCGTAAAACGAAAATAAAAACCTGTTACGGCATAACGTTGAGTAGGCTACCGGCTACTGAATGTCCCACAACGATGTTGTTAGGTATCCTTGCGCTTTTTTAAACGAGTATATGGAATTCCTTGAGCTTTCCTATTGGGTATACAGTGTATACCTGCGTATCACGTAGACCAGTGGTTCCCAAACCTCTCCTCGGGGACCCCCAGACAAGCCATGTTTTTATTTTTAACCTGAAATGACACAACTGATTAAATTAGTCAACTACACATTACACCTTTGACTAATTGAGTCAGGTGTGCCAATTCAGGGTTAAAACAAAAACATGGGCTGTCTGGGGGTCCCTGAGGAGATTCTTGGGAACCACTGATGTAGACTACATTAGGGGTGAAACGGTACATGTATTCGTATTGAACCGAAACTGTACGGGCGTCACGGTTCGGTGCACAAATTTAAACAGAAAATACACGGTATACAAATAAACTAAACTCCCGTGCAAATTAATGTAATGCGGAACTACCATTAGATACGCAAGTTATTTATGGACTCCTAATCTGGAGCCCTGCCTTGAAGCTCTGAAGCTAAGTAGCCGAGCTCCACCTATGTATGCAGTTTTTGTCAGATCGACGGTCCGTTGAGCGAGTCAGAACTAAGGAAGAGTATGGTGAGTGGTGGCGACCCACAAGAGTTAGAGGACCCGCCGACCTCTAAGATCGCAAGTTTGGGAAGACTTTGGTTTCCCAGTCAATTACAGTCATATATTGTATATATCGGTTACAGTAGTACAGGCGATAGTGTGGTGGATAAGATGAGAACTGTGTGTCAGCATTGTTCAGCAGCTGTTGGGTATGTTAGCGGAAATACATCTAACATGCTAACGGATATCAGACGCAATCACCCAGTCGTGCTAGCTCAGGGGAGAAACTGTATGACACTAGATGGTGCAGCTTGATACATGCACAATAAAACAATTGCATTCTGAATTTTTGTTTAGCTTTTCCCTCCATCGTACCGAACCGTGATGTCTGAACCGAACCTTGACTTCTGTGTACCGGTCCACCCCTAGACTACACCACTGGGCGCATGTTGGCAGATCCAATAAAGCCACCTTTCTTAGGCCTACACACACAGAGCAATGCACATCCAGATTATCTGCATTTTTGAGTAGAAAAATTGCATTGGTAATTCTTATTATTATTATGGGTTTCCGTGATTCCATCCAAATGCTTAGTTTTTAAAGTGTCCTTTAAGCGAATCAACCCAGTGACTATGACCTCCAGGAGACATGGAGCCTGTAGTAATAACCATTCACAGTCTCTCTGAGCTGTTACATAGAATCATAAAACACAGGCACATACTGGCTTTTATACCAGATTTCCTGTAGATGAACCGAGTGGGTGCGTGTGCTTCAAACTTTCATTTTTTGAAGAGCCTCCACTTGGCCTTGTTTCACACTGTGAGGAAAAGAAAATCAAGATGGCATTCTGGAAAATGATAAAAGACACAATGAAAGTGGGACAACTTTCTTTCAGACTCTGTAGTTGGACATGAAAGTGGTGAAATGACATTGCTCATCAGTCAGGATCGAGCAAATGCATCCTTCGCTAATCTCTGGCATCAGAGTGTCATCCATTTTCACTGGTTAAAAGGAAAGGCAATAATGTCTTGGTAGCCTCAAAGATCGATTTATACACAAAACTCAGTCATGCAAAAAAGTAATAATACTTAAAATCCTAAAATTAACCTGGGGCATGTCAATAAATTGCATTGTCAGTTTCAAGCTGTAAAAACAAATTAAAAACAAGTTTTTTTTTTCTTCAAACCTGACTTGATGAGTTCAGGCCCACAGATTAAGTACACTTACAATATAATGATCCAACCCTTTATTTACAGAACGCGTGCAGCACGTTATTGCTTTAAGGAGCACAGTGAGGCACAGTGAGAAAACGGTCACCTTGAATTACAGCAATTTTAAGTCTGGGAGTTCCTTTCTTGTTTTGTTCACGCAAATGCTTATCAGCAGTGTGCGGTTGCACATTTAACAGCTTTTTTATGAAGTATGCAAATACAGCAAAATAACAAAAGGGTATGAGTTGTTGAAATGTCCTGATTGTCTACCCTTTATTGAATCTTTTCCATGTGAGCTGAACTGTGAAAAGGGAGGTAACAACAAAGAGAGAAGATTTCTGTGATGGCTAAACACACTGACTTCCCCCCCTGCTTTCTATCCCAAAATGTCATTGTTTCTGCTCTGGTGACTGTTGCCGGTGGTAGCGCTGGGTAAGCCACATACAGAGAGGATGCCTAAAGGCCAACATCCTGGCCTCAATTACACCACCTTCCAACTGGCTCTCTAATCAAATAACCTCAAGGGCTTCACATAACCAAAGACAAGTGTCAGAGACAACTAGTACAGATTCAAAACACCAGCAGCTGAACCGAGCAATACTCAGAGCACCCTGTGTTTCTTAGAGGAGGTTCTGTAAAAAAGCTTAGTGTTACTGCATTAGTTAAATGCTACATGCTTTTCGCAGTCACTCTAATCAGCCTAGGTCTCAGTCTTAGGCGAATTGCACTTGGTGGGAGGGACACTGTTATAACCTGTTTATTTGGAAAAACACTGATGAGAATAAACTGGTACCTCATCCACCTCTTCATCGCTGCGTGCCACCCTAACAGGCGGCACAACATTACAAATCACCCTAATTGGCTTCAAATCAGATCTTCAAACAGTGGTCGCCCAGTGACGGAGGAGGATAGAGAGAGAGAGAAAGAGAGAGAGGGAGAGAGAAAATGACTGTATATACAAACCTAAAATATTGTCTTGGCAATGTAAACAAATGGTTCCCATTGCCTCACTGAATTTAAGTGAAAGAGCGCAAGAAAAATAGAAAATGAAGACTAGAAAATGAAGAGAAAATTAAGCTTTTGACCCCCTCCCCCAAAAAGAGGAAGACGACACTGGAGAATTAGAGAAGTGAGGATCAAGAGGGGCATGTTACCAGGGGGGTCTGCTGCTAGACTTGATGCCCTTTGACGGATTGTGAGTAATAGCATGCCCAAGTGCAAGGACACTATGCCGATCCTGAATCAAACTATACAACTGTCATACATAAACAAACAGAGCCTACATAAGCCGTTCAGACAGAGGAGGAGCCAGGTCAACATTACACCTTTACAACAACACCTGAAACCTCATGTCAATTGTCACAACATGTTTGTCATGTTTCCCTGCTCTAAATACAGAGTCAAATCTGTCATGGTCAAATGATTGTTAAGCAGCCTAGGGCGGTTCATTCACATGCTATTAAATTCACCTGTTGATCATGTGTATTGATGCACCCTGATGAAGGACTGTGAGCTGAAACACATTTTAACTTTCACTATGCCACTTGAATACACTTTTTCACAGTTACAGGAGAGTGCCTTGGAGTTTATTTTTACTATCGCATTGCTCACACCCCAAAATATTACTGTATAAAAGATTAATAGTTTACTAGATTTTAACTTTACAAGTCAAGCTGACTGGGGAATCAAGAAACAATTTAAAGAATATTGTGATATGTTGGTGCATTTTAATTATTTGTAATGTCAAAGCTAAAAAGTCTGGAGTGGGTCGAGTAACTAGCTAGAGTTGGTGAAGTATGTGGAATTACTGGAAGGAGTGGGTGGAGTAACTGCTTGGAGTGCATGGAGTAGCAGCATGGAGTCGGTAAAGTAAACAGGTGGAAGATCTGGGTAGAATGGCCAGAGTAACTGTGGAGCGGGTGGAGTAAATGGAAGTGGGTTGAGTGGGTGGAGTAACTGAGTTATGTGATTGGAATAAGTGGAGTAACTGGGTGGAGTAGATGGGTGAAAGAACTGTGGGGTGTGGTTGGAGTGGGTGGAGTAACTGGGTGTAGTGGGCAGAGTAATTGGGAGGTGTGGTTGAGGCGGGTGGAGTAACTTGTAGTGGGTGCAGCAGCTGGGTGAAGTGGGTGGAGTAAATGGGTGGAATGGGCAGAGTAACTGGGTGATAGAATAGTTGGGATAACTCAGTGGAGTAAATGGAGTGTTTGGAGTGGGTGGGGCAACTGGGTGGAGTAACTGGGTCGGGTTGGCAGAGTGGTGGAGCAACTGTGTAAAGTGGGTGGAGTAACTGGGTGTAGTGGGTGAAGTATGTGAGGTAGAGGGTGTAATGTGTGGAGGAACTGGGTGGAGTGTGTGGAGTAACTGTGTGGAGTGGGTGATGTAGGTGAATTAAATGTGTGGAAAATTATGTGGTATATTATGAACAACATGATGTTGCAACAGCCTAAACATCTTTTAAAAGGTTTTCTTTGTCTCTCTAGCATGTACTGTTTTAGTGTTTATTAAGGCTAATTTTACAAATGAGGTTAACATAATGATACATGAAGTGTGGCTGGTTGCTGAGATAACTAATGTTAGTGTTACTTTTTTTTGAAGAAGCTCTTTCTGTTGTGACTTCAGTAGTAATGGAGAAGAAGCAATTTCTGTTGTGACTCCAGTAGTAATGGAGAAGAAGCGATTTCTGTTGTGACTCCAGTAGTAATGGTGAAGAAGCTCTTTCTGTTGTGACTCCAGTAGTAATGG